>JAUYWG010000066.1:13269914-13288202 GCA_034779775.1 Enteromius afrohamiltoni | reverse complement strand
TCTGCCTCTGCCATTGATGTCTTTCTGGTGATGACCCTGACTGCTTATCTACACTCTGTGTTTAATAAAATCAGCTCAATATTTTATTAATAATATTAGAAGTACTGTCTGCTGTTAATATTTTATCTTGTTGTATTTATTTTCTCATATTTACTAGTCATCTACAAATGCCATGCCAATAAAGCAACTTGAACCTGAAACTTAATAAACAAAACAAAACAAAAAAAAAAACATGTCTTCTTAGATCTCTGAGATAACGTCTCACGTTTCAATTTTGACTAAAAGTAAAATTCAGAGTTCTCACAATTGCACAGAAAGAGTCAGGATTGTGAAGCAAATTGTGAGATAAAAAGAAGCAATTACTGTTTTTATTTCTTTTTATTAAATGGTGGAAATAAGATTTTAGTGCAGCATGTTTTTAGTATACTGTGCTCTTTGATTAATTTGGCAACACTTTATTTTATGGTTACACACATATTAATGCCTTATTCAACATCTCTGTTCTACCCAATACCTAAACTTAATCACCTTCCTAACTATTCCTAACCTGACTAACAAAGTCAGTGACGTAGAGAGCTTTGTGAACTCCCACCTGCGCTCCTATTAGTTGTCGCTGCACTATGCTCATTTGCATAAAGTTAAACTATCTGTTGCTCATGTTGGATCAAATCAGGAGCTCTCATTGCAAGTGAATGACTTGCGGTTACTTCTAATATATGCCACCCATCAGCGCCTAAAGTAAAAGCTGTAACTGACATATGTGACTAAGCACATGCAAGAGAAAACATGCTGCAGAATGTAATATTAAAAGCATCTCTCTTCTGTCTGATGGTGAGAGGTCACATGTGGCTTCAGCCTCTGATTATAGACTGAAGGTCAGGCATTCCTATGGGTTTATGCCATCATGCAGCTGGTTTAACAGGTCCAAAGACAGTGACCATACATTCACATTCCTATCTCATTACATGAGCATCCTCTGTTGAACTGCTGTTGTTGTTTTTGTCTGTTCTAACCTAACCACAGAAAGCATCGTGCTGGCCATTGCAGACTGGTAGGCCAAATTCATTTCCTATTTTGACGTCTTGCAGAAAAACGGGTTGAACTGTGTTTATTCAAACTTGCTAAAAAATTTAACTCGGAAAGACAACATAAAAGTCATTGAATATAATAATATGTTATTATAATAATTATAATAATTAGTATCTTATGGGTTATTGGCAATAATGACAGTAATTAGGATCTTATCAGTTATCAGCAATAATGTTAGAAATGAACAGATTATCGGTTATCAGCAGTAATTATCAGGTTATTGGTATCTTCCGGTATGATAATAACCCTGTGTTATTCTCTGTCAGGTTTGATTTCATGTTGTCTTTACTCTTTACCCCTTAGGTCAGGTTCTGTCAGGGGACAGGTTAGCATCCGTGTTTGGAAGCAATAGTTTTATAGACTTTTTAGCTATTGGTGTCAAGGCGGACACTTGAGACACATAGGATGGAGTACAGAACTTTTATTGGAGTGGTGATTTCCGGTATGTAGAAAAAATAGCGATTACAGAAAGGCCGGAGGGAAGGAAGTGCCGTCCGCTGGGTGGAGGGAGCCATTGTTTTCAGAGCATTACTTTATGGGAGCTGTGTCAGATTTTACAATAGCCATGACGTTTATTTTTCCAGGTCAAGATTTAAGGACAGGTCAGCTTCGGTTATTAGTTATGTAGTTTGCTACTGGAATATTGTTTAAATATTTGGCACTTTGGTATTTTATTTTGTATTTGTTTCCTGTAGACCATTAGCAGACTGTGATGCATGGAATGATAAACTGTGATTAGGGTCTGACGAATGAAAGTATTTCAGTTTTTGACTTTGTTTGGTCAATTATGGATGTGTGTTTTTCTTCTGAAAGGTCCCAGTCTGTCCTTGGGTTTGTGCTTGTTTTACTTGGCTTGTTTTATTGATGCTTACTTGCTTGTTTGCTCACATAATCTATACTTAGTGCAGAACTGACAGTGCCAGTACATTTGAAAACAGGCCCAAAGTTGAGTAATATTAAGCTTTCTGCTGTCATAAACAGCTCTTTAGAAATCACTCTGTTCTGTGTACTTCCCCTATAAATCTTCACGAGCTCCACTGACTCCGCCCCTCTTTTCTGAGGCGCACTGAGAGGATCTTTTTTTATCCGTATTCATAGTGAAACTTGCTAATTGGCACAATATTTGGAAAGGCGATTTGCAAAGATTGATTAAAGACATTATACTCACTACTTCTGTAGGTGAGGCTGGATCAAGAATGACTCGCGCAAACATAAACGCATCAGAACCAAACGTAGCGTTACTCCTCAGCCTCTTCAGTCTCTCAGATGTCGGGAGTAAATGACTACTGCTATGTTCATTAATACATTCAACAACAAAACACCTCAATCTCTTAAGAGTCTTGAGGCTTGTCTCTGCGTCTCGGTCTGATGACAGCTCACTCAGGGCAGGTCTGAGGTAAGACGCCAGTTCAGTCCGTGTGACACGCTGCTGTCAATCAACTATTGTGGGAGTGGCCTCTGTCACACCGACATGCATTTGAGAATGGCGTGATTTCAGAAGGGGCAAGTTAGTTTTCTTTTAATTTAATAAAACTACTGGTGGATCTTTATCATTGTAGGGTGGTTGTGTACACACACTCCCAACACACCTTTCAGTCCAAACAGCTTGTAAAAGTGCATGCGGCACCGGATGACCCCTTTAAAAAGAAATTTTTAATACAGTGACATGAGTGTACTGTTTCTATAATGAGCATGTTGTTAATTAATTAATTTAAAAAAATTGCATCCAAAATAAGAATGTGTTTTTGTGTATTTTATGTATTATGTACACACACACATTATATATTTAGAAAATATTTGCATGTATTTACATTCTTATATTTCTATTCATAAATAAATAAATGTAATGTATGAACAATATTTGTTTTTCTTTTTTGTGTGTGTGTGTGTATATGTACATAATAAATATACAAAGCATACATACATATGATGTAAACAAAACGTTATTTTGGATTTGATTAATCATGTGACAGCACTTGTTTCTCTTTAAAAAACAAACAAACAACAAATTCCACTAACATTTACTGCATTGCTAATTAAAAACAAACAAAAAAAAAATTAACTGTTGTTTGCCAAATAAGTCATGTGGTGCAACCACTGCGAAAATAAAACATGCTAATAATAAAACCCCAGCAAGCCTCAATGACTCTCAAGATCAAGAAATCAAACCATTTTATAGCAAGGAGAGGGTAGTTCAGGTTGTAAAATGTCATGCGGTGCAACTAAAAAATATTTGAATTAATATGTTGAAGTGTTTGTAAAAAAAAAAAAAGATCCTTTTTTTACCTTGAAGAAACCTATATTAAAAACGAAACAATAAAAAAGCTTTTGTGTTCTTTATCGTCAGATACATCTCTAGCAGATGTAGCTTTAAAATATTGTAGACGAATCATTTGTTTTGTGGCCCGTATGCATCTCAGCTAGTTGTGCACGACTGACATTTTTGTCAGAACCCATAACCTTTTGTGATTGTGTATCTGAAGTGAACTGCTAACAAACAGCTCATAAAGTTCGCATGGTTATTAGCACTGTAAAGCAAGCGCCACCCCGCAAAATGTCAATAAACTAGCTTTCTTTAAGGGTCTCGAGGCGGCTTGTGTAATGTTGGCTCAAACAGACTCTTCAGAGCCTCCATCAGTCTATTAAAACCAAAAACAAACCCTTACGCCCTGACCTTTAGTCCGAGTCTTTGTGTCTTTGTTATTGGCTGTCGAGGAGGAATGTCCGCTGTCAACCAATGAGCTCTGATCAAACAGAAGGTCACGTGATCCTTCTTTAATATGATTTGGCCTGACTGACTGAGGTACAGTGTGTCTTGTCCTTTCAATCATATTAACTATTACGCTGTTGTCATTATTAAAACTTCAGCATGTCGTTCAGCTGACATGTCTTGACAGCTTCTTTTGATGTTTTAATATCGGTTTTGTTAAAATAGTTACCCTTTGTAGTCAAATTCTCTTTGTGTCTCTTTGTAGTGATTTCAAGCCTTTTTTGTGTAATCAAAAGCAAAGATTTGCCATTGACTACGGTTTAATGATTATAAATAGAGTTTGACAGTTCACTGAACTTACTGTATAGAAGTAAGCAAGTGTGTTTGTTAGTGTCACAGGTTTGTTTGTTTGTTCCTATAACACTTGTGCGCTGTCTTCAGGCTGGATCTGGTTATTTTATTTTGTCTGTGCAGTGGGTTGCGTGTCTGTAAACCACATTGAGCTCATTACATCTTGTTTATGCGTGTGTTTTCGTTTTAGTGTTCAGGATGTCATACTTGTATGTGTTCAGAATCAAGATTTTCACACTGTAATATTAATATTATAAAGTATGGTTATGCAATGATTAATACAATAATATAAATGCATAAAAATACATATATAGTAATATTTAATATATAGTGCACTTACAAAGAGATCATTATATTGCAGGGCTTATTAATTTTCGTAATAAAATAAACAAAGAAATACCTAAATATTTCCTTTTTGAATGCTGTTTTTATTTAGTAATATATATATATATATATATATATATATATATATATTACAATTTTTTTTTTCCCAGAATAAATTATTTTAACAAATATGTATATAATATAAACTGTTACAGAAAACATGATTTTGTAATCTGTCTGTATTTAATTTCTAGATTTGGTGTATTCCCCAGTAACCTTAATTCACGATGGAACAGAACAGTTTGTTTATTTCACAATATCACCTTTAACTTCTTTGACTTGTGTGCTGTGTAATTATTAAAAGGAGGACTGCAACACGTCCAGCCACTGGACAGCAATGTCAAGGTCAGATCAGTTCACATTCCTGTGCCACTGGCACTGAGTCAAACCCAGAGCTCATTCACACAGCTGCAGTCAGGAGCAGAAGATCCCAGAGGTGCTGATATTACTGATCCAGCCGCAACCTCGGACCATTTAGCACAAATAAAAGATTTCAATCAAAGTCTCATCAAAAATAGGTCTACACAGCTGATCAATATTCGGGCATCTGGACTTGGTACATCATAGTTTAAAGAGTTATATATGGATAACCAATCAATCAGTCAATCAATCATTAATTCATTTCAATTAATCTTTATTCTTGTTTTTTAAATGAGACATAAAACATATTTGAATAGATAGTACTAGGGTTACAGGGTCAAATAAAGATATAGAAGAGGTAAATCTCCGTCACCTGTTTTAAAATTTAACAGAAGTTAATACACAGAGCCGTAGATCACTGACAAGCTGTATCGTGTTCAGTTTCGCAGATAATTCATTTGCAAAACTAAACCCGATATTACGTAGCTTGTCAGAGATCTACAGCTCTATGTTTTAACTGCTGCTCCATTTGAAAACAGGTGACAGAGATTTACCGTTAATCAAAGAACCAGCTTTTATGACGAGATGTGCATCATATATTGTGCGATATATTGGCCAGTCCTAAGCTATCGATGGATTATCAGGATGAAACGAGAGGTTGATTGTCGTCAACATAGCAGTGATATTAAAAAAAACATATTTCAGAACCTAGTGGTGTCATGTAGACAGAGAAGAGAAGTGGTCCAAGAACTGAGCCCTGAGGCACACCAGTAGCTGGATCGTGTGACCTGGATACCTCAGCTCTCCAAAATACCTTAAAAGACCTGTCTGAGCTGTAAGACTCAAATCACTGGAGTGCAGTTCCCGCTTTTTCAACAGTGTTTTAGTGTATTATTATTATTATTGTTATTTACTTTAATAAACTGCTCTCAGTTTAGAAACTGCTAGGCGATTAAATCAAATGCACTCAGTGTAAATGAGAGTTTTTTTGTGATTTTCCTCTCATATCCGTTTCCACTCATTCTAAAAGCGAAAGTATTCATTGCTAAATGTCTAAAAGGAACTAACAGATTCAGAAGAGTGATAGGAAATGTTGAAGAGGTGCATAACGTCTTTCACATCTCACTGTGGATGTGGCCTCTGAGCTGTCACTGTTTAGAACAGATCTTCTTCTTTGCAGACAGGAAATAATCCACATAATAAGGCACAACTAGCGAGTCACATTATGTCTCCTGAATGACAGAATAACATGCTGACGGTAAATGTAACAATACTCTGGCCTTGAGAAAGAACAGACGTCCATGTATTGCATAGATCTACGTCAATGCTTTTCTTACTTGATATCTCTGTATAAAAAGTACATATATGGGAATCATGGTGCAAAAAGTTTGTGGTTTTTACTGCAGAACGGAACTTATTGGGCAGTTAGTGACTGCCCTAAACAGCTGCAGACTGCCCTAAAATGACCTCAGACAGACAGTAACAGCTACTGTGCAAATCTTGTTTTTGTTTCTGTTCTCAGTTAAATCAACACGGTTGTGATTTAAGTTGTATTTTCAGTTATTACTGTTTATTTATTGGTTAGCCATGCAAATCATTTTTTCAGGGACTCATTTATTGTCTTTTTTTGTGTGTGTTCATTATTTTTTATTTAAAAAATGTAGAAATATGGATTTAATGTCAATAATATTTTAAAATGTATTCAAATACAAAACTGTAATAATTATAAGATTACAGATTTTACTGTATTTTTAATCAAATAATTAAGCAAGCAGGCAAGTATATTTATACTGCACACACGTGTGTGTGTGTGTGTGTGTGTGTGTGTGTGTATATATATATATATATATATATATATATATATAAATCAATATAATAAAAATAAACAAACAGAAGAAATCAAAAAGCAATAGTAACAAAGAATAAAAATGATCCAAATTGTATTAAAAATGTACTGTATAAACACCAGATCAAGAATAAAACAAAACAATATAAATAAGATGCAGTACAATCATAACATATAATCCTTGTTTTAACTGTTTAAAATGTTTTAACTCAAACTCTAATTGTTTAGCGTCATCATATTAATTGCGATGAGCATAACACTGGTGGAAATATATTGAATGAAACAAGTATTCTGTTTACAGACACTTCATCATTTTTCCCCAGAACATTTTCAGACATCCTGTCAAAATCTCACCCATCTTTCTCATGTCTGAAATGTGTTTGCAGAACTATATGAAACTCCTTGTGTCAGATGTTCTTCAGCTTGTGAAACAGAAATGAAACCATACTCGGTGTAATGTCTTAAAGCGAGATGCTCTAGATTGCATGATATTGCAACGAAACAAACCAGTTACCCTGAATTTACCCACGAAAACCCCACAGTTCAAAAACATGAAGAAAGCCACCTGATATGAAGTTTCATGATCATTCATGCGGATGGTGGGAGGGGTAATAAACTGATCATTCACGCATAAAAACATAAATTCTGTCATCACTTACTTATCCTCGTGTCAGTTCTCTCATATGACTTGCTTTCTTGCGTAAAGCACAAAAATAAAATGCATAGTTTGCAATGTCGGTTCCCAGCCCAGAGGTGTTTTGCACTCTACTATACACTAGATGGCATCACATCCAATCATAACCGCATTCTCTCTCCATCAGTGTACTGCTACTGTAAAAGAGGTCCCTTGCTCCTCATGCATATTTTGGGCATATTTATGCCACCTGTTTCTCTTGTTTAATGGTTCATTTGACACAGACTGTTTTGAAACAAAGCAAAACTGAACAAGTAACGGCTCCTTTCTGTCACGAGAGGAATGTTCTAGAGGAGTGAGATGCACACAGCCTCCCACTGTTATCGTTCATCTTGTGTGAAAACTTATAGTGCGTTCTTCAGCTATTTATCCAAACATAAATTAAGTTACATAAGTTCGTAAACTTTCTCCTGGCGCCTCATAGTTCACGGTGTTACTGCCTCTGCTGGGTTAATCGAGGTTTGGAATCGGCCGGTCGCTTCGTCATTGTGTTGAAAATCTTGTTATGTTAATTAGGTTAGCGAGGCAACAAATAGAAATAACATTTGATGTATTATTCTCGATCTTTCCTGCTGTAATTAGGCCTGTTATGAGTCTCAGGTTCATCCGGGGATTGATTTGATTGTGTATGATCAACGTCCTGCAGCGTTCAGTCTGAGCAATGAAACTTCAAAACGACAGATTGCAAAAACGTGATTAAGATATTTTTTGATGAATTCTGAGCCTCTGTATACAGCAAGGCTCCTAACACAATCAAGGCCCAGAAAGTTAGTCAAGACTTCATTTGACAAAAATTCATTTGACCAACCTAATTACTTTTTGTTTGCAAAGAAAACAAAAATAATAACTTTATTCAACAACAACTACATTTGTATCCCTTTAAGCCCCTACGTGACTTTTTTTTTTTTTTTTTTAGATAATAAATAATGCTTTCATACTAATTTTGAAGTTAACATTATTGATGGAGTAATACATCTACACACACACACGTTTTTTGAATAGATAAATAAATGTAAAACTGTATATAAAAATAATATAGACTATACACATATAATCTTTAATTATACAATTATATGTAGATATTTCTTAATATATGTGACCCTGGACCACAAAACCAGTTATACAGTCTTTTGTAAAATTGAGTATTATTTCTATTGATGTATGAAAATCTGGAATCTAAATCCAAAATCCAAATTTTGCAAAAATTGTGTTTTAAAGTTGTCCAAATTAAGCCCTTAGCAATCCATATCGCTAAACAAAAATTAAATTATGTATTTATGATAGGACATAGGACAAAATATCATCATGGAACACGATCTGTACCTGATTTTTGGCATAAAAGAAAAATCAGTGATTTTGACCCCTATGTATTGTTTGTGTTTACTACAAATATATCTGTGCTACTTATGACTGTTCAGGGTCACACACACACACATTATATAATTTGTGTGTGTGTATTCTGCCTTATGATCAATAATGCATAAATAATTAAATAAAAAAATGTAAACAAATATAGTACAATTCATTTTGCATGAATTGCATCGTCAATAGTTTATTTGTCATATTTATACATAAACACCTATAATAAAAAAGGATTTTTTCCAAATATGATGAAAGACCTAGTCTTGCCCAATACCTAGCAGTGTTGCCAAGTTCACATTTGTCCCACTGTCTTTACACTTTTGCTGTGGATTGTTTTCTTTGTCCACAAGTTGAAGTGACCTCCCTGAAATGCATTTTAGATGCTAGTTTTAGATTTCCATTTGGACTGATTTTGTTCCACAGACCTGGCAACCCTGGCCGTCAGTAAGATTTCTTGCGTGTGTGTGTTTGTGAACAAACATACGTTTGAGTGCTGTTGCATTTTATCTTATGAAATATTTGACTTTTTTTCTCCTTTGAGCATTTGTCTTGGTCTTCCATCCTGTTCTCGAACATGACATTTACCTCATGCCCTAGTGATGAATGGTGCTTGTGGGAGACTTGCACTTGAGTTTTGTAAGAGTTTGGCAGACCAAAACTTCTCAAATCTGTCTCTGAAATGATACTGAGCATTAGTTCTGCTGAAAACCGCGGGCTCTTGCCCTGTTACCCAGATACAGAGCAAACAGCCTTGTATTTCATTTAGTAAATGTGATAAGAATAACCAGCTTTCAAAACTCATCATATTGCCATTAAAGCACAAGAAAACAGCTTCCAAGAGTTTAGTCATAACCACATGTCTTGCATTTATGAAACCGCTAAGTGTGTGCGTGTCCGTAAGGCACATTAACAGTAGTCTGCCCCAGGACTGCATGGCTGGTTTGTCCTGGTGCACCGATGGATCTCGCTGAGGATTGCATAACTCTTTGCAGACTGCATCCGCAGGGATCGATCACTCAGGACACTGCCAGCTAGCTGTAATTATAATGATGGTCCTGCCAGCCGGCCAAGCTCTCCGCAAGAGACTCCCCTACAGAGAAACGCATTCATCATATTCTGTGCGATCACCACAAGACACACACTGCAGGGTTGGTGAGATTACAATTTTTTAAAGATCTGGCTCCCGTTCAATTCATGAATGGAGTTTCACCACACCCTACAGGATGCTGAACTGGAAGAACAGGAAGAGGATTTCATTAAAAGGCATTTCATTGAAATCAAACACAGCAACATATTTAAAGTAATGCATTGCTGTGTTTGTGTATATATATTACAAATCTATATCAAATTTCTGTATGCATGATTATTATGTGGTTAATTAAGACTGAAAGATTAACTGTTATTTAATAAATAAAATGGAATTTATTACTTAATATTTCATTCATTTCAAAAGCATGTTTATTGTTGAAACCAAAAAAAGTAATACAAACACCAGATCCAAGATCCAGATATAAAATATAAGCCGTTAAAAGAATATTTAAATTTGCTGAAACTTTATTCACCCCCATTAAATTAAAGGTGAGGATGATGTATAATGATGTAATCACATCACTTCCTCATCAATGGATCTACTGCAGTGAATGGGTGCCGTCAGAATGAGAATCCAAACAGCTGAAAAAACACATTAGATCCTTTAAAACAAAATATGTTTTTTTTTTCAAGAAACAAATCTGTTGCTTACAGGTAAAATATTTCACAGTTTTGCTGCTTTGAGTGAAAATGTCATCTGAAACAGGAGAGAAATATGCATAGCTCAAGTACTTTTTGTCATTTTGACCAGAAGCAATGGTTTGAAGTTAAAATGCCATACCGATGGATTTGTTTCTTACAAACACACATACAACATCAATTGTGATGTTTTTATCTGCTCTTATTCTGACGGCACCCATTCACTGCAGGGCATCCATTGATGAGCAAGTGATGTAATGCTAAATTTCCCAAACCCGTTCCTATGAAGAAACAAACTCCTCTACATTTTTGACTTAACTATTCCTTTGAATTTGCACAAAATGCTACATAATAGTACTTTTATTTTAATTTGATATGTTTTTAGTCTTTGTATTTTTGGTAGAATACACAAAAATGTATGATTGTTTCGCTTTCTTTCAGAGCTGTACTGCTCTTACTTTTGGTCTGGATCTATTTTTAGTCTGGCACTTTAAGTTAAGTGGAACCAGTCAGTGCTGCTGTATTGGGTGGGGTCTGGTGGTTGAGACCAACCTAAAGCATATCATTATGGCTATTTTTAGCTCTTCCAGATTATATGTCATGGGGAAAAAGCGAAAACTTATCTTACATGGGGATCCTTTGAGCTTTCACTGTTTGGAGGAAGATAAATGATTGGAAGTTGGTGGCATGACCCAAACAGTTTTCTTTCTCTCTCACATTACACACACAAGCACGCGCAGTATGTTTAAACGAGGCTTATTTTCGTCTTTAAAAAAACCCTCTGTCTGGAAAAACGTTCGCGCTTTGTTTGCCAGTTTCCCCGCGCAGTCAGTCGTCCTCCATGCCGCGGTTTCGCCAAAAGAAATATCCGAGACCAAGCATAACGGGGGTTTTCGCCATAAATAACTTAACAGGCGTACAAAGAAGAGTTGTTAATCTCCTTCTCATCCCCCTGTCTGATTTTAAGCCAGTCCTACTGAGACAAACGGACATTAGAGGCGGTCTCGTACTCAGGACTCCCTTCTCTTTGTGTTTCAGCAGCTTACTGTAACATACTCCGTTAGCATCCTGATATTTTTACAGTTCTGGATTTCATCGTCAAACTTTTATCTTCCAAAATGAGGTTCAAACGGAACGGTTCGTACACCTTAAATAGGTAAGCACTTTAAAACGCCGAGCTGGCATTACCATGCGTTCATTGAGTGGAATGACTTGTTTAAGTTGTTCCCGCTAAATGTCGAGTTTGATTCTTTTGTTTGGTCTTTAAACGCGTTCGCGTTCGAATTCCGTTGTTACCTTCCATTCCGATAGAACCACACGTGTTACATTACGCGCTTTCGTAAGGTCACGCAGGGCGTTTGAGTAGTCCGCGTTACCACTGCAGGACACTTAAAAAAAGCGTTTTAATTGACTATGAAACAACAAACACTAGTGTTTTAGTCAGGCACTTTGTGTAACGCACGCTTGCAGCCACATGCGGATTGATTTTGCAGTGTTTGTTTAGTTTACTTAACTTACTGTGTGGTTTAAAACCTCTTAACGAACCCTGAAACTCAGGCAGTGTTGGGTTTGATTTCGTGAAATAAACCTGTAAATCTTGCTTTTGGGAGGGAGGGGTGTTCTTTTCTTCCATTTCCATTGAGGGAACCGAAACGAACGCATAGCATCATCCGTTCCTACTGCCTCCTCGCAACTGTTATTCATTGGCATCCAAGAGTCCAGCGTTTAGGCTTTGAATGACCAGTCCATTCATTCGGATCATTAAGACACAAGACACTTTCTCAGCTATGTGTTGTTTAGCATGCATCCCTTCTCTATGTAAGAAGAAAACGCACTAGTTGTTTACTCGTGCGGTCTTATCCTGGCTCTAATTTGATGGCTTTATGCTTTTATTCAGAAATGCTGAGCACTTTCAGATCACGCAGGAATATTTCTTGATGCCTGAACATGCTCCTTTGAATTTTCCACTGGTGTTCCCACAAAATGTTCCTGAAAAGGTCTTGAAGTTCTCTCTGCAGCTTTCTCATCACAAAGGAAAGGTTCTTATCACACAGGCGCTGCAGTCTCCAGAGCTTCTGCTCCGTAATCAGTCTGTGCTGCTAGGGATAACGTCATTGAGCCTGAGAGAAGATCACTGTGGTTGGTGCTTTGTTAATGCAGAGAGGGCTAAGATTTAAAACTGATGCTTGAGGTCTAGCTCCTCTCAGTGGTTTTAAATTGACACAATGGATGACGTAATGTGTTTCTGTGGTTAGGTAATTGATCATCTTTGTGCATACTTACATGTATGCTGCAAACATACTTTTTGTTACTTCAATTTTGTTGTCTTATTTCCAGCCCAAATGTCAGGAAAAAACGTGTCAAAATGAAGTGACTTTTTGCTTTTAGATTATTTTGCTTAACCTACTGGGAAATTTAGTGTGTTTCAAGCAATAACTTAAAATGTGACAATTTTGTAAGTAAATAAAACACTATCTATCTATCTATCTATCTGAATATATATATATACATTATATATACAATATATATATATATATATATATATACTACATTTTAAACCACTGCTATCTATCTATCTATCTGAATATATATATATATATATATATATAATATAATTAGATAGATAGATAGCAGTGGTTTAAAATGTAGTCCATGTCAGACATAAAAAGCACCAAACGAGTAGTATGTATGACTTGTGCCGCATACAGGTCTTCAGAAGGTTTTATAAGGGGGGTGGACTAATCATTGGTTCTCCTGAGAAATAACCAGGCCTTTGTGAGAAGTCTAGGCTCTGTAAATGGAAAAACAAAGCAAGACTGTACATGCTAGCCAATCAGGATGTGGCTCTGTGCCTCTCTGGAACTAATTGTTTGTCTGAACAATGAGAGACAGGAGAAATGTTTGGGATTAAGCTTAGAGCAAAACATTATTATATGCTAGAGGACCAGAAACCACTTTTTTTGATTTGTGGAAGTGTTTACGTCATTCTTCTGTTGTTTCCCTGTAACTTCTAATGCCAGAAGATTATAATTTATTTTTAATAGCCTCGCCTCTAGAGCTGCCTTTTTTCCCCCCTCAAATTGGTCACTTATCTCTATGTACTGACCCACGGTGAGTGTGTTTTTATTGACATTTTTCTTTAAGAGCATAGAAAGCGTTCATGGGAAGAACATTTCCCTAAAGGCACCGTTTTCAGGGGCTGTTTGGGCCCTTAAAAATTTCCTGGCTCAGAATATTCCTGCAGTGGGCCGTCATCGGTTTGCAGCGAGTCTATTTGCCAACCCAGCGTTCCCGCCTCAAAGTCAGAGCCAACGGGAGAGTGAGACAGGGAGGAAAGGAAGAGAGAGACAGTGGTAGAATGAAAGAGAGAGAGAGAGACAAGATGGGAGGGGGAAACTGAGGGTATCAGCAGAGAGGAACACACAAGTGCTGAGCGACTGTACTCGTTGTGCTCGCCTGCTGCGGACGCTTGTGTTTGTTTGCTGACTGAAGTGTTGTTCTGTCTGCACCGCGCCAAGGGAAATCGCCACCTAACAAAGCCCCGACTGTGTGCGGTCCAGCAACTGGAAACAGGAGAGCGAGTCAGAAAGAGTTTGGGGCGCCACTGCAGTTCTGTGAATATGCAATGCCAAGAGTTCACGCTCTGACGGATGCCGCTTTACCTGTAGTACGTCTTAAAGCCAGGCAGAGCAGAGGACGGGACAATCTGATCGCTGACTTCGCAAGCTGCATGGGGGTTCTAGTGTGTTGTGACTGCTTCTTTTACAGGTACCAGTTTTGGGATGTTTTATCCTCCACCGCATATTTGTTCACAGAAGTGCCTGGGAGTTGAGGATGTTCTTAAAGCTTTGCCAGGTTATGCCGGAGCAATCAGTCCTAAGATGACACCTAGAACTCTCGGCAAGAGCCATTATCTGAAGTTCAAAATCAATGCAGCTCATGATTTTTTTTTGTTTGGAGTGTGTGGGGGTTGCAGACCAATGTTGGTTGGGACACTGTGTTCCCAGCTTGCTTTTTCCCTACCTCTAAGGGCAGACTTTGCCCTCTCCAATGTTAGTTTCGACCTCTACCTCGAATTGGAAAGTTAAGCAAGCGGGCTGTTTTAAAGTTAGTGAATGCTAACAGACCAACGCATGCTCTTCACATGGATGGCTCGAGAGATGCCGTTTCCTTTTTTCCTTTACATATGGTTGTAGTTTTATTTTACTGCGGTGCTGCTATATATAACAAATCGCTAAAGTTCCAGGGTTTTTCAAGGTTGCTCGCCAATGCGAGAGAAAAAAAAAAAAGTCCCAGATGTATTTGATTAAGAAGTTGAGATTGCTTTTTGCTGATCTCTCTGTCCTTTGTTCTGGTTGTTTTATAACGCCGCCGTCAGGTGGTGTTGTTTAGTCTTTCAACTTTATGTTGCCAGTCGTAAGTGTCCCCAGGGATGTTGGTTTTAGACCTGCTTTCCACAAAAAAAAAAAAAAAAAAAAACAGTTTAGCTTCTGTAGTCTGATGTTAAGATATCAGTTTGTGTATAAGCAAAGCTTGCAATAACAGCACTGATATGTTGGCTGTGTGTTGACGGAAAATGTTGTACGAGACCACGCCAGGACTTGGATGAATGGAAAATGCATCCTTGCAAAGTTCAAGCTGTATCAAATATAGTGTTGCTAAACTTGTTTAGGCGAAGTCCAACTCCCAAAATCAGTAATCACATCCTGTTTGGGATCTTGTAAACAGTTATACTGTAGTTTTCCATTTAGTGCTTTCTCAAAGGTGGCTTGGAATTTTTGCATGAAAGTGATTTGTTAAGGTAGTGCAAGTAGTTTAAAAATATTCCACCACTATGTGGTTTTGAGCATGCCGTTATCTGCTAAGCCATCTGACTGGGGCGTCTATTTAATCTGATGTGCTGTAATTGGCCTGTGTCAGCCAGCGGTTCCTTACTGTCTGCATTCTTCTCTAGCTTTGGGCCAATCTCCTGGGACGATCATGTCTTGGGGTAAGAAGGTCAGACTTTGAAAAAATCTAAAAGGTCTAAGTTCATGATCTTAGGGGTTCCCTCACAAATAAAATTAGGTTGGAGATACAAGATTGCACTTGAACTCTACTGTGTGTCTTATTTGCACTCAAAGTTTTTAAAGTAGTGGTTTAAATAGTGGTTTTGATTTTAAGCTTATGCGTACCAAGTTCTTAAAAGCTAGCGAGTTTTGTAAGTTTCTAAAAAACCTCTACCAAACCCATTTTATTTTGTGATCTCGCATAAAAACACAGTTCTGGGTGGAATATACTTTAAAAAATAAAGGTGCTTAAACGTTTTTCTCAGTGGTGCCATAGAAGAACCATTTTGGTTCCACAAAGAACCATTCACTCAAATGTTCTTTATTAGAACCTTTTTTTTTTACCTTTTTATAATTTGAAGAAACTTTTTGTTGCCATTGAGTAATGTTTTCATGCTATCTGTAGCCCCCTTCAGACTTCCAGTTCCCCTCTGTCTTGTCCCTTTTTGTGTCTCGTGCGAAAATTATGTAAGCGCCTCCTCCCACTGCAATGATTTGCTTGCAGTGATGCCTCGCTCTCTGGTTCTGCCTCAGCATCCCGAGCACCTGATAATGCTTGCTCAGCATCATCGACCAAGGTCACTTCATTAGTTCCTTCCTCAACCGGAGACTCTGCACACATCCAGCCGTTTGACACTTAATCACATCAGCAAAGGATAAATGAATGCTTAAGCGGTGTAGGGCATAATCTGTTTTGACAGTACTCTGCAAACCACATGTCCACCCCTCCCAGTACCAGTTTAATTACCCTAGAGATGTTGTTCGTTTTTGACAGATGTGCCCCTTTCATTTCTTTTGTAATTATCGTTGATTAATTGTTAAAATGAAGGGAGGTTACCACAAGATCATCGCCACGGAAGTGCTCACTCGCCACTCTCTTAGCTTGATAGCATTCGCATCTCGTAACGGGAGTGATTGTTGTTGGGGTTTTTTTGCAGCGTTAAGCCTTTCTATGTTTAGCAGAAAGGTGCTTCTTGTTGGAGGAGAATTACACAAGGAGGAACACAGTATTGCTCGTCACAGCAGGTTCCTATTACGTAACATCCAGAGGTCACTGCTGTGACTTCATCTGGTTGGAAATGCCTCATTCAGGTGCAGTTTCATTCAGATAGATGCATTCAGCTGTATTTGTGCATCAAGGTCACAGCATGCGCATGTTTTGAAGGTTACTTTTCAACATTTAACATTTTAAGACGTACTTATAGACAATACTACCTCTTTCGGAATATCTTTTCATCTCAAAAGGCATGCCTATGGACCATTTACAGAACGTTTCATGCACATTAAACACAAATGGTAAGACCTGGATAAAACCTCCAGTTTAATTGGATGTGGTTTATACAGTTTGGTGAGCCAATGCAGTTTTTATTTGTCTGCTAGGAAACAAATCTAATCACAAATGTTTTTAAACTGAAAAGATAATTCACCGAATTCACAAAAATTAAGGTAAGATGTTACAATCAATTTATTTTAGCTACAAATTTCAACATGTTTTTTTTTGCTGTTTGTTTGTTATTTTATAAATGTAGCCAAAATAAATAGTTTGCACCCACTTACCTTAAAAATAGTACTATTGGCTTCAAATATCTGAAATAGAAACATTGTGGTAAGATCCATTGAGCAAACCTCTATACTCCTGTTTGTTCTCAAGCTTGTAGTACGTTTAATTTCAGATTTATATATATATATGTGTGTGTGTATATATATATATATATATCAATTCATTTTTATGGTTGTGGATGGGGCTGGGCGATTTTAATCGTCGATTTATTCATGCTATTTATTCAAGTTTTCAGAATCGAAAGCAATTCTTTTTCGATTTTGAACGAGATATTGTGTAGTTCGTGTAGTTAGAATCACAGACTACTAGAATTTAAAGTTCCTCCGATCCCCACTCAACTTATGCAGAAACATGGGCCTTGTTGCTAGAAAATGTGTGACAACTGAAAAAAGTGTTTTAAAATACAAAAATATCCTCTGATTAGAACAAAATCATAGTCTGACATTAAACAAATCTGACCATTATACACTACAATTTTCTATGTAAAAAAAACTCAAACCTGCAGACTGGCTATGACTTTTGTCAGCCTGCATTGAATTTATGTGGCATAATAACTTCATATTTTTATCTCTCACCAATTTGTAATTGTGCCATCTACACTTCCACTAGAAAACAAGGCTGGCGAGAGTCTCAAGAAGTGCAACTTGAAAATGGTTGGCCAGACAGGTTCAGAAAAGCTACTTTAATGTGACGTGACGCTCTGAACCACAGCATTCTGTTGTTGTGTATTCAGCATCCTCAGGGATGATACCAGAGGGCTCTACTGAGGTCTGGCTGGATGTGTTTCTACGAAACGGCCTCCTTCCCAGAGGCATCTAAGCTGCTTAACAGTTTCCATGAGCTTCACACCTGAGCTGGGCTGCTGTTTACATTTCTACAGCCAATAAAAACACGAGGCTGAGCCCTTCATGTGACTATATACAGAGGGTACGGAAAATATTCAGACCCTCTTAAATTTTTCACTCTGTGTTATATTGCAGCCATTTGTTAAAATTATTGTTATTTTTTTCCTCATTAATGTACACACAGCACCCCACATTGAAATTGACATTTTTTCAGATTTATTAAAAAAGAAAATCTGAAATATCACATGGTCCTAAGTATTCAGACCCTTTGCTGTGACACTCATATATTTAACTCGGGTGCTGTCCATTT
>JAUYWG010000066.1:13243286-13261540 GCA_034779775.1 Enteromius afrohamiltoni | reverse complement strand
TTTTTTTTTTGTAATTGTTAGTCCTAAAAAAGAAATATGTATTATAAGTTCACATAGGGCTTCTAATTATTATAATAATGAAATATTGCGCTGAACATTTGTTATCGGAAATGGTTATTCCCGCGAGCTGCTCATGGTGCGCGGATAAATATACATTCAAATTAGCAGATCAGATTGGTTGTGAGATATTAGGTGTCACATGCATATTCATAGGCAAGGATGAAAGGCTTGTAATAATTCACCGCTCATTTAGACTGTTTAAAAACGTAAGCACCGGTTACTATTACATCTGGGAAATTCAGATAATGAGTGGATGCATGGATAGATATTCGGCAAAAAAATGATCCAAGATGAATGTAACAATTATTTACTTTGGAATATAACAGGCGGGGGAAAAATAATTAATTCAAGAGACCTTAAACAAGATGCAGTGATACTGTAAATGTAATCAGTTATTGCATGCCATGGTTTTGAGTGTTTTTTTCCCTCCCTGCTGTCAAAAGAATTGCACTAAAACTTTTTGCATATAACTGCATTAAAGCACTGTGAGTGAGAAAGAAAGGGATGATGCTGTAAAAATGAATGTGTAAAGTTTGTTTTTGAGTGGGATGGTTTACAAAGGCCTTTCTTTGTTGTGATGCTGATGACCTCTCACTGTACCGTCCCCATGGCGCTGTTGCTGTGTTTAACACACTCCTGTCATCTCAATGGCTCTTCACACACTCCTGATGCCCATGAGAAATAGGAAGTCCAAACTTGGCTAGACGCACTCAGCCAAAGACCAGCAAGTATCAATGCTGAAGGTCACCCTGGTTGTTTAAAACCGTTGTAAATGCTCAATTACAAAATACTCAGTTTTTATTTAATGGTCATCTTGATCTAGAGAGCTATCGATGGCTAAAATAACAGCAATGTTTACGTATTGCACAGTTTTGAGTCACTTATTAATTATTAGTAAACAAACAATGTTGATAATCACACAGGGAGCATGCCAAAATTTCAATCACTACCCAGAAACCAACTTTATTTTTGTCATGTTACAGTAATTCAATCACAGCAATCAGCATCACTTGTCCTTATGTTATTAGAATTAACTCTATGGCCATTTTGGGAGAAACATTGCACTCTTTTTGTGCTTTTCCTTTTTTATTTATTTTTTTTACGTAATGTCTCCCTGAAGAGCAAAAAAGTCCCTAGGCGCTGGATTGTTTTAGTGCTGTTTACTGATTTCCAGATTGTAGTTTTGCTATACATATGGCAGCTTTGAAGTTTCCAGCCCTGTTCTGTTTGACTCAAAGTGATTTAGGGATGTTTAGATGTTTTAGCTGCTTGCAGATGCTGGATGACACTGTGCACAGCGTGTTGCATAATGTCAAGACTCATGCATAGTTCATCTTTGAGATTCTGAACAGCATGCTGCTTTTAATAATTACTTTTGACAAGGTATTTACCTGGCGTTTCCATTACACTTCAAATTGCATTTGCAAATTGAAAATACACTTAATAGAATATTACGACTTAATGCGCTTTTGAACTAGGCTAAGGTGCTTTGCACGAGCAATACCACGAACACGGACGCTGCCAATAAGCTAATTCAGTCATTTGACACTACATTTATTTGCGCTAAAGCCTATTTTCTCGACAAAAGGTGTTTCCAAACAAATTTTTGCGACGTTCGAAGTATCGGAAAAAAAATCTATGCGCTAAAGTTAAACGGAAAAATACTGTGTCGATATTTACAAAATTCTATTGATAATTAGCATTTCCATCAGCTATATTGGTAAAAAATCTGAAGCGCTAAATATTTTTCGTAAAAACTCCTTGGATGGAAACCTGGCTCCCATATATCGCAAAAAAGTTTTTACGCTCGCATGAGGTGGTTTTTCAGGCAATTCCAAGAAGTATTTCGCAAAACTGCAATGGAAACATTTTGCATTTACAGGTGGCATGGCATATGTAAAAAGTAATATGATCATTCTTTAATATATTATAACCTCCGAGAAACACTTAATACATGTTCATTCTCGAGTATAAGGGGCTTTTTCTGCCATTAATGCGTAGACAGTTTAAACTGCACGCGTATTTGGTGTCGTTCGGCTCTGATTCTGATAAAAACAAAAAACAATGGAAAGCAAAGCATGAAAGTGTATTTTGGATCCAGAACACAATGTCATGTCAGTACCTCAATATAGCTGGTTTTTACATGAAGAAACAGTTTGTGCGTCCAAAAATCTGAACACACATTGTTTTATTTTAGCCTTCACAGGGTTTCGTAATTTTCCAGGAAGCACTGTTTTTGTGAATTATGTGGTGAGGGCAAATTCTCAAGCCATTAGCTAGTTTATTTTAAGAGAAAGAAAAACTTTCTAGCTGCCAGCGGCCCTCCTGTTACACACACACACACACACACACACACATCATGCCCACTCATAGCAGTTTCCCGCAGATATCTTTGCCATAAAAGGCATTGTAGTTTCCAGACTCTGTCAAAGCCAAGGTTTTGACCAAAGACCTGTATCATCCACTCAGTTCTAAAAACCCATCTGTGTTTGTGTATCATACACGCATTTCTCAACTTAGCTTTACTGATTACCATTCTTGACTTCACCTTGGTGGTGTTCACATTTGAGTTTAATCTGGTGTCACTCCACTTTTGAGGCATCCGCTTTGTTTTTTTTTCGCACACAAGCATAAAATACAAAAGAGCTGTGAGATCGTGTGAGCAAATTTGGTATTTGCTATTTGGTAGAATGGAATTTAGGGAAGACACACTCCTACAGATGTCAGATTAAATTGCGTCATTTAGTAGAAGAGGGATGGGTTTTGCGGGAAGCAGAGCATTTAAGCTCAGCTGCGCGGATCCATCAAAGGATCTGGGAGATGTTCAGCTCTTCCAGTTGGCTCAAGCCTCAAGTACATACTCCTACCAGCTGGGCCTGACAGCTGCCCGCTTGCTTGCTGGCATCACTTTCACTTGATAATGGTTGATCCTTTAATGTCAACTCTTTATACTGATCCTAAATCAGTTGTGCAATACTTAATGCATTCCTGTCATATCTCTGAGAGTTCAGCATGATAATGTATAATGTTGATGTGTTTTGTCTCGGCAGAACAGATATGCTACACTGCTGCTGTGGCAGAGCAAGTACAGAGACTTGCTACTGCCAGTATATCTACATATCTGTGAGTGAGCATGTAAGAAATACTGCTGCTGGACATGTAACATATTAAATAACCCTCATATATAGCATGCACGAATCACCCCTTAGCAGATGTATATACAGGTGGAGCTGGGAAGGCGGAGGGTTTCTGAAGTGCATTGCAACTGCTACAGCAGGCACTAACCAAATGTTTGAATGTTGATCATGTTGCTTCTTCTTTTAAATGTCATTTTATCGTACACCATGTGCTGTTTTAATCATTCAGGTGTTTTCATGTCCAAAACACAGGTGCAAGACGAGCTCTGTAATGTTTCCTATTTTTCCCATTTATATAATGAGCTAGCTTATTGTTCAGGGACAGTGTCTTTGTTGAAAGAGGATCAAGAAGTATCCTCTTTTTTGTGCATTGTGTTAGTTTAGTTCATATTTAACATTTTTAATTACCTTTTGACCACATTAGCCAAGCAGTAACTTGCCTCATAGTGTGAATTCCCGTAGTGATGTATCTCTGCCTCTTTCCTGTTTTACAAGGAACTCTAATACTGAGCAGTTAAACGGAATGACATCCACATAAAGTTAAAGTTTACCAGCCTTCCCACGCTCCAACGATGTTTGATCAGACCGTACTCCATGATTAACCCCTTTAGACCTTTGACACAAGTCAGTTTAAGACCTCGATATGGATGATAAGAGCTTTCCCGCTCGGAAGCAATTCAGAATCCCGACAATCCCACAAACCGCTCCTTTGTCTTGGCATCAGTTAGAAAACCATGTTTATGGACTTTGGTCCCTGAGATAAATCCTCCTTCCTGGTCCTGTGATGGACCGTTGTGTGTGAAAAGAGGAACTGGGAGAGTTGGTTAGAATCTTGAGGTTGTGAATGAGCTGTTTACAGTGCAGAGCCGCTTTAGCAGGAAATCATGTTGGTGGATGAGCTATAAATTTAGCTTTGTGTGATGGAAAACGGCAGTTTTAAAGCTAAAAGGAAGAACAGAGTTAAAGTGAGTGAGCAGTAAAGGGAAGTTCTCCGTAAAAGTGCCTTATTTATTCACATAAACATAATCATTAACTAGAGGTGAGTGCGAGGGAAGGATGTAAATTCTTTATATAACCTGTCTTTGCCTGTACTTTTTATTAGCGGTTTAATGCCCCTGTAACCTTTGTCCCAGCCAGCTGCGGGATCTGCCACAGCAATGCGATTCTGACATTTACATGTAAAAACTCGCACTGGAAGTACAAGTCTGTTTTGACACCTCAGTTTAAAACAGACGAGAAATGTGGGCTACTCAAAAGAAGTGAAAGTAGAAATGTAGATTTAGTTTAGAAACCATTTAGGGGTCTTAAAGTAAATGTCTAAGTGGTACAACCAATATTTTGTTACTATGTGTTAAGGGGAAATATCATTAAAGTAGCGTCACTGATGTTGTCTGCCTAGTCATGTGGTGCGACCAACATGCAGAAAAAAAACAAAACAAGAAATGACATCATAGAGTGCACCTCTGCATACAGCTGTGATTTTTATTCACATTTTTTGTTTATTTATAAGGCAAGGTTAGTTCAGTGCAAAATGTCATGTGGCGCAACTTAATTATGAAATAATTTATAAAAATCAAAAATGTACAGACAAACAAATAAATAAATGAGTTTAAATTATATCCGTATAACTGGTGGATTAACAGGCACTCCATTTTTGAAAACTAATCAAGGAACTGGCTTTACTGAATGAATATATTGTACAATATATTTCCCAGCCCTATTAAAATATAATTTAACCTCACTTATTTGTTTGTACATGTACATATTTTACTTGACAGTTACACTGCCAGACATTTTTATTTCATTGCATTTAAGATGTGTTTGGGAAATGGGGGAAAAAACTATTTGTGCATTTGACGGCGCTAACGGCAAATGCACTTCACTCTATGCATCTCTTCTTAACGCGTCCCTCTTCTCTTGCAGGAAATCCAAAACGAAGCCCAATGGAAAGAAAGCACCCACTGAAGAGAAGAAGCACTACATGGAGCCAGAGTATACAAAAATGCGGGTCGTGGACTTCGACCTAAAAGATTTGGTGTCGCTTCCCACCAAAGAGATCGACCTCAATGAATGGCTCGCCAGCAACAGTGAGTTCCCAAACAAACATTAAAGCCCTTATGAGTGTTTGCCTTGTGTTTTGAGGCTTTTGTCTTCAAAAATACCCTTCTGTCAGTCAGGAGTTTAGAAAACAGTCACATTTTTGTGCGCGAGTGCAAACCAGTTGTGACATAAAGCAGAGCATGACCTTTTTCGATAGTAAATGTGAAAACAATTCAAATGTGCAAGCAATTTTATTATAAAGCAAAGTACCGCTAGCTAACTAATGCTCATCTTCAGGGTTAGTGATTTGGATAGGAGTGTATACATTTAAGTAAGGAATAAATGGGTACTAGGTGTTTGCTAACTAGTGTTCATCCTGCATTCAAATTGAAATGAATAATGCTAATCCTTAGGGTTAATGATCTGAATTTCACCTGGTGAAAGCTTTCATTTTTGATGTTAGCATGCTAAGCTAAGTTAAATAGATGGTTAAATTAGATAAACTTGCCAATAGCCTAAAATGCATTAAATGGGTCAAAATTATAGTTTTTTTTTTAATGCCAAAAATCATTAGGATATTAAGTAAAAATAATGTACCATGAAGATATTATGTAAATTTCCTCAAGTAATAATATCAAAAGTTAGTTTTTGATTAGTAATATTCATTGCTAAGGACTTAACTTAACTTAACAACTCTAAAGGTGATTTTCTCAATATTTAGATATATTTTGAACCCTCAGCTTTTAGATGATGTTTATATTTATATAAAAAGATGGATTTTAGTCCCAGTGCATTCTGGGATTTCCTGATTCAGGAAAAAAAATGTATTAAGCCATTATAGTTAAATTACCACATTTTAGAGTCACCCTGCTGAGTGGTTGAGCACTTCTTGAACTCATGGACCATGTTCAGCGTAAACCAGCTAAGAGCTAAGCAGCGTAGGCTGGTTCTATCAGCAGGGATGCTTTACACCACTAGCAACTATGATATCTTAAAAATGCTGCCTTCATCGTGCACTTGAACACAAATGCATTGACTCTGAAACCTTTTGAATGTCACTTTTTAAAACTTTTCTTTCATCTTTTGCAGCAACGACCTTCTTCAATCTCATAAACCTGCAGTATAGCACAATCTCAGAGTTTTGCACTGGGGACACATGTCAAGCCATGACGGCCTGCAATACGTAAGTTTTCCTTTCTCTTTCTTTTTTCGGTCCATCTTTCTGGCTCTTTCTCCCTCAAGACGTGTCCTGGGGCGAGAAACAGAGCCCTCCTTTTTCAAGAAATGCTTCCGTATCAGATATTTCTCATATTTACAATGTTTTTCCATTTTAAGACAGGATTCCAGATCAGCATACAGTCTTTGTGTGAATCTGGGTTTGTGGGACTGATTGGGGTTAGTGCGTGACTGGAATGAATGCTGACACACATTTTACTGAAGCCAGTGCTTGTGTTTTGAATGAGAGAAAACAAGGCAACTGTTCTCAGAACCAGGGGTTTAGTAAGTTTCTTGGAGGTGGAACTAATTTACTGACCTTAAAGGCCTATAAGTTCTCAGAGGCTGTTTTTGGACGATCATGATCATCATCATTATTATTATTATTATTATTATTATTATATTACAGTTAAAAAAGAATACACATACAAACAAATGCAAATAAATTATTGAAGTAAAATAAGTAAATAAATGTATTTAGCATTTATTTAATTTAGAATTTTTATACAGTGTTAATTTTTTTTTTTACTACTTATGTCAGTGATTTTATGTTTATTTGAAGAATCTGCTGTTCCCAAAACAGCTGTAATTATTATCATATAAAGCTTAAAAAAACAAACAAACAAAAAAAAGCAATCTTTAAAATTGTTTAAACTTGATTGTGATAAAAACCAGCACAGCATGGTAATGAATGTCATTGATTTTAAGATTGTATTATTATTAAGTGATGTGAGAGCGGTTTTATTACCAACACGCTCAGTGTTTTAGTATCTTCATACAGTTTAACTGACTCATAGAAAATTTTCTCAACAAAAACAACAAAAAAAGTAGTAGTAATTATAATAAACCAAAAATCCACTTGAAAAGTTGATCATCAAGGTTTTATCATTTAAAAAGAAGTTTAATTTTCAAATTTCAAGCACTGAACAAAATGCCTGTAATAGTAGAATCACTCTTGTAGAATTATATAGTGCCTCCATCTCTACATTCCCACAGCCAACCGTGTTGACTTTAAAAATGTCTGCTGGACTCGTTCACCCTGTCGGGCTGGAGTGACACCTGGGTGTGAATCTCTGATGACTGACCCTGTAGAACCAGATACATGACTATTCATGACAAACGTTAAAGGACGTGAATAACCAACAAACAAAATGGCAACAATTACACGCTCGCCTCATTCCTCGCAGGGCAAGGATGGGTGCGTTCATCAAATCACCGCCGCTCGGCCCATTGAGAAATCAACTATTGATGAAAAGGAAAGGGAGGGCCTGATTTCCATTTTGTTTAGTTATTTATGTGTTCACCTAGCTCTGATCTGTCCTATCATTCTAAAATAAAATAATTCAATTAATGCCTGAAATTAATATTAATAAAGTTTACTTTTTCAAATTGTTTTTACTGAACTTGTACTGTATTACCCTTGTCCCAGACATAGACTTTCTATTTCAAACGTTGAAAACATTTATTTATTTATTTGTTTTTTTCAACAAATTTATATCATTGTATCGTCACTGAAACCAAAAGCAAACTTTGTAGATTTTTAAGAGTAAGAAAAAAGTATTTAAATGAGTGTTGTCAAACGATTTTGTATTTACTTAATATATATATGCGTGTGTGTACTGTCTATATTTAATATGAATACACATGCATGTATACATTAATATATGAAATCTGTGTGTGTGTGTGTGTTGTTTATATATTTATAGTATACAATTATATGAATATTAATATAAATATAATATAAATGTAATATCTTTTGACAGCACAAATTGAAATGTTTTAATTTTTACATTTTTGAAGTGTCTTTTTTAATTTAAAAAAATGATTTGTATATATATTTTTTTTAATTTAAAAAAATGAGATCACTATAAATATAAATATAGAAACGTTAATAGTTTATTTTCCTCTAAAATTTCTAAAGAAAAATGAAAAAAAGAATCACTCTAATTCACTCGTAAATGTGTTACTCATACATTTTCTGATAAAAACACCCTCTAAATATATTTTCATGAATATGAGTGACCATGTTAAGATTAGCCTCTTTATCTTAATATTTCATGTTTTGTTGAAGAGTTTTTTTGTTTTTTTTCACTACTTGGGTTTTCGTGATTCGTGGATGAGTCTGCTGCCGTTTAGGCTTTAAATCCTGAAAAGTGTAGCTCAGCCGTGTCATCTGCAGACACTCGTTGGCATTCGTCCCGACATTTACTCACCTGTCCATTCAGAGACGTGTAGCGTCTGTGTTTCTGTGCTAACGGCGCTTTAGCTCACCAGCGACGGTTATTTCAGTTCAGGGTTCAGCCGGTGTTTGAGCCGCTCATCCGTTGAGTGATCAGCGGTGGTTTGCGGTCAGTTATGCGTTCAGTCTGCATTCCTAGAGATTTGTAATGTCTACAGCCCCTCAAACCCACGCTAACCTCCCAAACCGTCCCTATCAGCAGTCCTCCTTAAAACGCTGCATAGTTAGAACACTTTAAACTGTAAATTTGTCCTGAAGTGCTCAGATTAGTCATTTGAACTGTTCTTCATCTTTATTTACAGGATATACTACTGGTATGACGAGAGGGGGAAGAAGACGAAGTGCACAGCGCCTCAGTATATCGACCTCGTCATGACTTCTGTGCAGAAATTAGTGACGGACGAAGAAATCTTTCCCACAAAATATGGTGTGTATGATCGCTGCCCTCTAGCAGTCATAATAAAGAAGTACATGAGTTGAGAGATTTTTTTTTTTATAAGTTTGGGGTCAAATTCGTAAGATCAATGGCGCCCTCTAGTGTTCGTTGAGGATTGTGGTTTTTGTGAATTTAATTTCCCTTCGACTAGAAAGGAAATTAAAATGTAGTAAATACATTTACAAGTAATAAAGCATATTTAAATAAACTCTTTCAATAAAGAAATCATTATAAATCATTGATGGTAATAATAAATCAGGACTTTTTGTAATCCTAGCAGGTTATTGATGTTTAACTGACCTCAATTAACATTGAAATTAATTATAAGCAGTAAATAACGTTACTGCCTTGTTTTAATTAACCTGCTATTTTAATAACATAAACTTGTTTAAATATTTATTTTATATTGCACTAATCTACTTCTTTTAATGCGGGCATCTTCATGTCTTTGACCCAATGTCCATAGAATGCACATGAATTATGAGTAAAAAAGTGTCTACTTTTAAGGTTTCAAATACGTTAATAAAATGTCACAATCTGATTGAAATGATGCTATATTGTCATTCATAAATGTAAAAATATTACTAGTTAGTATTTAGGGTGAAAGTAAAGTAATGTGTCATAAATGTATTTTTGTTGTAAATATAATGATAACTGATTCCTGGCTTTGCTTGCAGGCAAAGACTTCCCCAACTCGTTCGAGTCTCTTGTGAAGAAGGTCTGCCGGTATCTGTTTCACGTCTTGGCTCACATCTACTGGGCTCACTTCAAAGAGATGGTGACTCTGGAGCTGCAGGGACACTTGAACACACTCTACGCACATTTCATCGTCTTCGTCAGAGAATTCAACCTGGTCGACCCCAAGGAGACCTGCATCATGGACGACCTGTCGGAGGTGCTGTGTGCCCCGCTGCCGCCCCAAACACACAACCACGTGACCGAGAGATGAGCGTCGGGCCGCGCTCTCGAGGACGACCAAACGTGCCAGGCCTCCTCGGACGGGCCCCTGTGTCAACATTTCTTGCGAGAACTGATCGAAAGATGGGGCTGAGGGCCGGCGGTCTGCAATTCTCGTACCAGCACAGATTGGTGTGAATGTTTCCTACAGGACGAAACAATCTGTCTCCATTCTCGTTTATACAGGAACTGTTTGTATTTTACTTTGCGTTTTTATTACGTTTTTTGCGCATGCGCTCTCTGAGGGTTTAGTTTGTTTGTTTGTTTTCTTTAAGGGAATGGTGTTTCGGCTCGGCTCTCAACAGTGCCTTAGAATTATATCTAAGGTATTGTCTGTTTATATGCAACAATAATGTATCATTGACCTCTGGCTCCCCCTTGTGGAGGGAGCCACGTCCCGCACCGACTGACTGTTTATGATCTCTGCAGCCTAATTTCACTTAAACTGTACCGGACTAGTGCAGAATCTCTTTTTTTCATATTCTATATTGTTTTTAAATCATTTCCGATGTACTTATTAGCCTTTTACGATGATGTATAAAGGTGGTTTGAATGATGCTTTAAAGAAAGTCTGGACTTGCTTTGTAGGTTTGCGACAAGGATATTAGCGATATCTGACTAATGATTGTTGCATGGCAGTTGACTTGCTGTGTTGCATTGAAGAGCACATGCTCCAGCGTTATGACCTTTATTATTTTTATAAGTTATCAGAGGTCATAAATATTGTGGCAGCCCATGGACAGGTGGACAGGTGTGCGTAGAAAAAGCACATTAAGTTTGTTTCCCAAGAAATCAATTGATAAAAAATCTAATTTAAAAATCACAGTAATTGCCTTTAGCGAGAGAGCGTCTCTCCTTATTTTATTTATTTTTACTTTTTTTTTTTTTTTTTTATCTATTTGCAGAGTTCTTCAGTTCTTGCTTTCTTTTTATGCATTTTAATTATCTAAGTTAAAAGCCACTTAATATTTTAAGCTCTGCGAAATATAATCAAATAAAAACAGGAAATGCCACGTTACTTTGGTGTGTTGTGTTTGTTTCATTACCGAGACCTCAGTTTGTTCGTTTAGACTTACAGGTGCATACAGTAGTTTGGTGATCATTTGAACTGTTTTATACATTTAAGGAAAGTCATTTGAATGGAAGCCTGTTTACACTGCGATAACAACAGCAAAAAATTGGTAGCTTCATTAGTTGACATGAACTAAGAATTAACAATACTTCTACATTATTTATTAATCTTAATATTTTTTCAGCATTTTCTAATGTTATTACAATCACAAGTTGTTAGGTTGTTAATGCACTGTGAACTAAACATGAATAAACAATGAACAACTGTATTTGAACATTGACAAAGATTAATAAACACCATTAAAAAAAGTGCATTGTTCGTTCATGTTAGTTAAAAAAGATAAATGTGACATTTTATCTCACAATTCAGACTTTATTACAATTCAGAGGGGGAACTGATCAGAATTACCAGAGAAAAAGTTTGTATGAGTATTGCTATTTCTTTTTTTATTATTCAAAGGCAGCAACCGCGTTTTCAGCTTGTTTCAGTGTACTTGAAGTACTAAAAAATATAGTTATTATAATAATATATATAATAAGTTATTATCTATCAAAAAAGAGTCGGCTCACATTCTCCTAAACGAGTCTTTCTCTGTTACAGATGCTATACTAAGTAACATATTTGCATAATGTCCGCCCATATTCTACGTTACGACCAACTTGCCCCGCCCACAAACAGTACAATCTCCACGTGGTTTACATCATGCGAGGAAGACGCTGTACCCTGTGAGAGTAAATTTGTTTTATATGCCCTTCTGAGAGATGAATCTACAAAGAAAGAGTGGTTAACATTATTTTTGCAGTACAGTTTCTTGTTGTGTTCGCCTCATTTGACTGACGACTGCTTTTCCAATCTTGGAGTGCAACGTGATATTCACCAAACGCTTGGTCTTAAAAGATGGATCAGTGCCCCGTTAATTTGGACCGGCATGCTCCTCTGAACTTCTACCTGTAAGTATGATTAATAATTGATGATTGTATTTTCTAGAGATCGTTCAAAATACGTTTTTGTGCATGTTATGTTGTGTAACAACCCTGCACGTGTCTGGTTAACCTGCCAACTTGCGTTTCTGTAGTTGTTCAACTATAGGCCTAATGTAGTCTAAACATTGTGATTAATGCAGCTTGATTGTCTGTCTGTCTCATTAGTTTAAGTAATGATAAAAGATGCATGTTATGCATAATACAATGCTGAAGTTCACAAGTTGACCTATTCTCTCAGAAAGTATAGTTTTGGTAAACCTGTTTTTAGACTCATAAAACACTATTAGCAAGCTTTAAAATGGCATAATAGGGGCTGAACCCGTCTCTAAATCCGTCTCAGTCAAATTAACCGGAGTAAATCTCACCTCACCCTGGCCAAACAACTGACACGGTGTGCTCTATGAAATATGTAGGTCAACTTTACAACCCCTAGGAGACCACTACTTGGTTTGACCACAAGATGACGACGTTTCTCAATAAACAAGCCTCTAGGCAGATCAGGACGGTTGCCAAGCAACATCAGGATAATTATATTCTGGTAAAACCGGTCACCCAATTAATATCCATAAGGTGAACCTTAGCTGTACTGTAGGAGAACCAGACATGTTTGAAAGCAACTTCTGCAGTGTATGTGTTAAACAGGAACATGATACAAATGAACAGGCTGGTTTATTTATATAACAAGGCAGGCATTAAAACAGGGATTTTATGAAACGTCATGCTTCCTCGAGCTTGTGCAGTCATTCAACACCCTGAGAGCTTCATTCAAACGTGCATATCTCTCAGTACGATAACTCATACTTTCAACAGTGCAATTTATATTTCTTAGAACTGAATACCCTCACTAAAATATAGAATAGTAATAAATGATATTGCTCAAATATTTTGCTGTAAATACACGCGTGGTATTTCAGCATTGACCTCCTGAGACTCACCAATTAATCGGACATATCCAGTTGTGTCTAAAGAGATACAGAGAGATCTCAGAATACAATTTAGATTAAAACAGCAATTTAAACAAATGTGTTTATGAATGGATAAAGAACAACCTTTATAAAAATATATATTATGTTATTTTTAATGTATTTTATATTTAATTGTAATAATACTTTAGATAGATCTCAGATTAAATTTATATTCAAAACAGATTAAAATGTTAAACATTACACTAAAATAATTATGAATTGTTATAGTTAAATAATTAGAAGCATGTATAAAAATATCATAGAAAAGTAATACACATTTTAAAATTGCAATTACAAATTAATATTAGCTGTGTGTGTATACATCAAGTATGTGTATGTGTGTGTATATATATATATATATATATATATATATACATACAATGGTGGCCAAAATTATTGGAACACTTGGCATATTTAAGAGGTTTCAGCTGATTTTTTTGATTTGGGTATTGCAGTTCCCATAGAACTAGCTGTATTGTGACAGAAGGAATCTGCTGGATCATTGAAAATGATGGACAGGCCTCAACCCCATTCAACAAATTTGGGGAAAACTGGAAAATAAACTGGACGGATCTATTGCCTTTGGCTTGAGCTGCACAAGATAACATTAGTTCTCAGGAAATGTACTGACGCTGCTAGAAAGATGTGCTGCTGTGATTACTGCAAAAAGGTGCACTTACCAAATATTAAAGTTAAAAGAGGATAAAAACAGTATGACTCACTTCATCTGATGCTTGTGCTGCTCAGAGCAACTATCTGCATGGACATTATGAAATTAAATCATGTTTTGAAAGCAATAGTCAATATTTTCAGGTCCGTAAATGCTCTGACAATTTTGGCCAACTTATATATATATATATATATACACATACACACTATCATTCAAAAGCTTTAGAACAGTAAGACATTTAATGTTTTTTAAAGATGTTTCTTCTGCTCATCAAGGCTGCATTTATTAGATTAAAAATCTAGAAAAAAACTGTAATATTGTGAAAAATTATTTAAATTTAAAATAAGTGTTTTCTGTGTGAATATATTTTAAAATGTAATTTATTCCTGTGATACAAAGCATCATTACTCCAGTCTTTCAGAAATCATTCTAATATGCTGATGTTTTATTATCAGTGTTGGACACAGTTGAGCTGCTTAATAGTTATTTTTAGGATTCTTTGATCATTAAAATATTAAAAAGAGAAGCATTTATTTAAAATGGATAATAACTACTTTTCAAAAGTTTGGGATCAGTACATTTTCATTCTTTCTTCTTTGAAGTAAATTAATACTTTTATTATCCAAGGATCTATTAAATAGCATAGATTTACATTTTATAAATGTTTTATATTTGGTTAAAAATTATGTTGTTTTTTACTTGTTACTCAAAGAATCCTAAGAAAAAAACAGGTTCCAAAAATATATATTTGGCTGCGACATTCCCACATTGACAATTCTATAAGAAATCAGCATATTAGAATGGTTTCTGAAAGACACTGAAGACTGCAGTAATGATGCTTTGTATCACAGGAATAAATTACATTTTAAAATACATTCACACAGAAAACACTTATTTCAAATTCAAATAATATTTCACAACATTACAGTTTTTTTCTGGATTTTTAATCTAATAAATACAGCCTTGATGAGCAGAAGAAACATCTTTAAAAACCATTTAATATCGAACTGACCCCAAATGTTTTGAACCATAGTGTACATATATCAAATACCAAAACGTATTGGGACACCCCCTTCCAATGAACTTGAGTAATTTCCATGAGTATGAGGTATAAAGTTCAAAAAGTAGTGATTGATCTAGTCAGGGTGGAAGAACTTGACTGGTCTTCAGAAAGCCAGCCGAACACGTCTGGGGTGATTTCCAATGCAGACCTCGAGCCCAAACATATTATAGAAAAGTGCCCTGTTAAAATTAGAAGCACACTATTCTCTAGTACATCAGTGTACGCTTAAACATTCATATTTAGGTCCTCGGAGCACAAAACAAGTCATAAGTAGCACAGATATATTTGTAGCAATAGCCAACGATACAACGCATGGGTTAAAATGGACGATTTGTCTTGTTTAATGGCAGAAATCATTAGGATATTAAGATGTTTCATATTTTGAACATCATAACTATATCAAAACTTGATTCTTACGTAAATGTTATGTTATATTATTTGTGTTTTTGTGCTACTTGTACACTTCTTTGTATATTTGTGTATTATTCTTTTTATTACTTGTGTCTTGTCTCGTCACCATCATTATGTTGCACTGCAGAGCTTTGTCACAAGAAACAAATTCCTCGTATGTGTAAACATACCTGGCAATAAAGCCCATTCTGATTCTGATTAGTAATATGCACTGCTAATAACTTAATTCGAACAACTTTAAAGGTATTTTTCTCAATATTTACATTTTTTGCACCCTCGGATTCAATATTTTCTAACAGTCCTATCATTTAGCAAACCATACATCAATGGAAAGCTTACTGTAGAAATCTATATATCTTAATTTGACAAAACTGACCCCTCATGGTTTTGTGGTCCAGGGTCGCATTTGCACTCGAGGAACTTACTTAAGTAGTCAAACCTGCTCATTAGAAAGGAGCGGTCCCAATACTTTAGTACTTTCGTATTCACTTAACGTGATGAAACCCCTTTGGTCGGGTCTCAGGAGGTGAATGACAGAGCACATTCACAGTTCTTTGGTGTTTTGATGTCTGATTCTCCTCCTGACTGTGGCGCCGCTGAACTCCTGCGATCTGAAGCTCTCCATCCCTCCCGCCTCGTCCAGAGCGCGCGCGCTGCAGCTCGGCGTCGCCACTTTCACGGTGTTTCCAAACTTCGAGTAGTCCACGGCGTACATCCCGTCCTCCTCGGACACCGTAGACACGAACCTCTGACCCCAGAGGATCTCCTCGGACAGGTAAGAGGTCCGCGCTTGGGTGGTGATGCCGGTGGTCTCCACCACCCCTTCCAGAACGACGATCACCTCGATGTCCTCGTGCAGCAGATCCGCCTCCGATAAATCATACAGAGGGCTGTTTTTATCAATAACGTGACTGATGATGAGGGGAGACACCAGGAAGATGCTGTTGGTGCCAACCGGGTTGTCCATATGGATGTCTATCTGGTCCAAAGGCACGATCTCTCCTTCGTTGGTGACGGTTTTGCGCACCACCTGCATGTGCACGGTGGCACTGATGATCATGCTCTTCCTCAAGTCCCCGAGGCGAAACATGAAGCACAACTTGTTGTTTCTGACGGTAATAACCGCGTGCTTGCTGAAGATGAGCGTCTCCGCGCGCCGGTTCGCTTGCGCCGTTTTCATGAAGATGCATCCCAGCATGATGGCATTGATCACGAGACCGACGATGTTCTGGATGATCAGTATCACGATGGCCGACACGCACTCCTCCGTGATCATCCGCCCTCCGAAACCGATGGTCACCTGCACTTCGATGGAGAACAGAAAGGCGGAGGAGAATGAGTGGATGTCCGTTACGCACGGCACAAAGTCGTCCGCTTTGGCGTCCAGATCTCCGTGCGCGAACGCGATGAGCCACCAGATCATCCCGAACAAGAGCCAACTGCACAGGAACGACATGGTGAAGATCAGAAGCGTGTGAAGCCATTTTAGGTCCACTAGAGTAGTGAAGACGTCCTGGAGAAAGCGTCCTTGTTCGCGGATGTTCGTGTGCGCGACGTTGCACGTTCCGTTCTTGGCGACGAATCGCGCTTTCCGCGTTTTAGTCTTGAATTTGGGCTGCAGCACATCCTCCGCCAAACGGGTCAGCAGGTAATCCTCGGGAATGAGTCCTTTTCTGGACAACATTGCTGGTCCATGCTATAACAACTTCGCGGCTGCGTTATTAAGTCGCAAGGCGGCTCGTGTTTTTTTTTTTTCCCCGCAAACGGACTCTGCGCACTCGCTCACAGGAGGTGAGGAGGTCTCGTGGGAAGGCGCCGCTTTTAGTGCTCCGGCTGCCGCTGCCTGTCAATTGCAACCCGATATTTTCTCGCACATTCTCAGATGTGACTTTGGGCCGGACAGAAAGACTCGTTCAGCACAGGGCATGCGTGCTAAACGCGAACTTCAGCACAGTTCGAAACCGCTCTGCGTTAAGACCTACACTATAATAGCCTACCTGTCATAGCGAGGACTCCGGTTATACATAAGGCTAGTAAACAATGATTGTACTCTAGCTAGAAATACTAGTTTAAAAATATATAATTTAACTTTTCATCCTAAACCTAAAAAAGAACATTACTATTTAATTTAATATAGTACAGTTATATATAATTTCTACCTTTATAACCCAGTCTATTAAAAGGGAAAATTATATAATTATGTTGTTTCATTTCTAACTTTTAACCAGAATTATATCTACTTCATATATTTTTATAAAAAATTTAGCTTTTTAAAATACCTATTTAAAAAGTGTATTTTATATTATTTTATTATGTTTTATTCATTTCCAACTTTTTACCTACTTAATTAAAAAAACATTATATTTATAAAAAATTAGTTTATTAACATTAAATTAAAATTAATTTTTCCAATAAGTTTGTTTAATTTAACATTAATATCCAACTTCCTAACCTAATCTATTTACAAAAAAGTATTGTTACATTAGTGTAACTATTTGTTCATCCATAAAAAGAGCATATATACTTCTGTCAGTGATTAATCATTCAAAATAAGTTTTCATTTATTGTTTATATTAAACAACACACACAGTATTTATGCATATATATTTTGAAAGTATTGACATATAAATGCATTTCTGTATATATTTTCTTATATTACATATAAATATATTTAAAATGTAAAGATGACCTATTTGGTCCCACTTTATATTAAGTGTCCCCAATACCTGTGTACTTCCATAGTATGTAGAATGTAACCACAGTGTAAGTACACACCGGTACATAGTCTGTAACTTCACACATGTAACAACCCTCAGAACGGTGTGTGTAAGTACAAATGTGTAACAGGACATTGGTAAAACTTTTTTCACTTCACTAAGTAGTCATGTAAGAGGAATTACATAGCTACATTTTGTAACAGCAGTATATCTAAGAGTAACTGGAACAGGGGGTGATCAGAGGGTGTAGTTGGGTAGGTTTAGGGATATGTAAAGTGGGTGGAGTTGG
>JAUYWG010000066.1:13202621-13216650 GCA_034779775.1 Enteromius afrohamiltoni | reverse complement strand
TATTAATGGGAGATTATGATGTGGCACATTAGACTACAGGAGAGTTGCAGAATTATATTTGGAAACAATTTAAGTCTGTGTTTGGCATAGCACACTATTTTCGTAGTATGCACATTGTGCACTGTATGTGAACACAAACACCACCAAACCTTCCAGTGCATGTAACATTGTATCCCATAATGCAATGTGCTCTTTCTTTGTTCTTTTGACTGAATGTCCCAGTGTTACATTTGACCAGTGCTGTCAATTAATCACAATTAATATATTATGTACATAATATGTGTGAGTGTGTATTATGTATATTTGAATACGCACGTATACAGTATATTTTATGTACAGGTTATGTACAGTTTTGCATGTATGTTTATATTAATATAATTTCTACCATGTATAAATATATTTAATATATAAATGTACAATTTTTCTTTAATATAGACATGCATGTGTGAGTATTTATATATAAATAATAAATATACACAATTGTTGTGTATGATGTTTTGTTTTTGTTTGTTGTTTTTTTTTTAGTCAAAAAGTGCAAATCAACATAAATAATGTTTCAATTTCATAATTTGGCGCAATGTGAAAACATATGCCAGCTAGCTCATGTGCATGTCTGAGGTCATGTGACAAGTTAAAATGCTTCCTATTGCATAATGAGTACAGTAAACATACATTAAGTCTATACTGTGCAGTATTCAGTATGCATCCTGCTAGTATTCCATTCTAAACAATACCATTTCCTATCCGAGCTGTGAGAAGAATGGATTGTGATTGCTAGTTTAGCTTAAAGGAAAAATTGCCCATCACAAATAAACAATATTGTAGTAAGAAAATTATACTATTTCAAGACAACAGCCAGCATTTTTGATATATTCAAATAGCTTTTTGAATGAAAAAGCAGATGGTTTTCTAAAATGTCCGGTAACAACACACCTTGGCTTTGCAATGTATGACATAGTGATTGCTGCCAACAGTAATAAGAGACGTCTATTCTTGGCTGCCATTCCAGCTCAAGTGCCAAGAAGAGGACAGACACCTGCACACACTTACACACTCACACATCATGGCAGCGCGTGCTGTTTTATTGATGACAGAGGGGACGGTAGTACATTTACTGTCGCCTGCTTTTTAATGGTCCTCCAAAGAGCCAATACCTGAGATGTTCCCTACAGAGTTTATGTATTCAACAGACAAACCAAACGAGTTTACCCATTACAGCAGATAAGAAAGCCATTAAAATTGCATCTGTCTCTGTTGGAGCCATGGTTTAGCGGCTAGTGTAAATGCTAATGTGTTGTGCACATACAAAGCGACACAAATCCAGGCGGTGTCATTTGGCTGTCTGGTTTTCTCATCATTTGCTGTCCTCTAGTATTATAAAGTGGACAAAAAAAGCAATTGTCAAGCAAAAAAGCAGCCAGACAAGCCACAATTTCTGTAAAATGAGGTACTGCAGGATGCAGTATTTTTAACAATTTGAGACAAGCTTTGTCTCAGCATGTCCAGTGTTGCAAAAACTACTTTAAAAGTAGTGCATTGCAATATTGCGCTACTTCCTAAAAATAGGGGGAATACGGAATCTGTTTTTGAGATATTTCAGTAAATCTGAAAAAAAAAAAAAAAAGTACTTTTATATGTTTTACGAGGTGGCTTATTCGTACAACCTCATGTGTGTATATGATTCTTACTAAATCGTGTATTTTACCAGTTGCTAATTTGTATGAATTTTTACGAATGACCTAAGATTTTGTGCTCCCATAAAAAAAAACAAACAAAAAAAAAAACAAACCTTAAACGCATTTCAATATCCATTCAATCACAAAATTTTCGAAAGGCTTTATTTATTTATTTTATTATTTTATACAATAATATAACACAAAATGCAACTGAAGTATATATTTTTTTGTTTTGTGTTGTTTTTCCAATCACCATGACCTTTAGGGGTTCAATACATTTAAAGCCTTTCAATGCTTATCAATACTGAATAAAACATTTATAAGCAGCATGTCCTTTTAACACAATGCATTCTGGTACTCCCATGAACAATACATGAAATATTGTTTAAGATCTTGGCAAAAACAAGGTATCCTAGACGGTGGAATAATTGTTTGTCTACTGTCAATGCATTTTGCGCCATTAACTTTATAACTAAATAACATTAACTATGACTTAAAATATTATTTAGGTAAGCAGTCTAAGCAAAAATGTAAAATAAAAAAATGTAAAAATTTTGGACAAAAACTCCAGCAATACATGTAATCCAACACACTAATGGCAGATACCGTATATTAAAAATATTATATATTTGAATTGTAAATGTATTCGTATGCATTGTTTTAATTATAAGAGCTTCAAAAAGTAGCTGACAGGATCAGAGGAACTACAGAGCCCTGGGGAACAAAGCTGAGGGATTAATGCCAACAAATACAGAGCAAAGCATCAGCAGTACACAGCATGACAAGACATGTCCACAAACCCTCAGCGTGTACACAATAATGAACAGACTCTCTGCAGGATGCACTAAATGTTTATGTTTGTGTTTTGCAGCTCTGTAAAACAAAAGAACCAACCTTTCATTTCCTGCATCATCCAGAGCGGGCAGCCTGCAACAGAACACAAAGAAAATGAATAACTCAACAAGGAGGAGAGATGAACACGACAAAGATATTTATGTGCATAGATTCTGATCAACGTTGCGGAGACAGAAAGAAAAACATGAATCAGTGTTAATTTCAGTAATAAAATTTGTTTCTGAGAAATTGAATTGAGATGCGGGTCAAGGATAAGTATGCTGATGTAATATTGTATGGATTCTGAAAGGCAAGATACAAAATAAATCCATAACGTGCCACGGCAAGAACTGAAATGAGCTCTGAGGCTAAAAAGAGTCCTTGAAAAGTCAACAGGAATATAAATACAAGCTTTTCTTCTGCCTGAAGGCATTAGCTGCAGATGTAGCTCTTAGGCTTTGTCATTTCAAACCTGGAAAGAGAAGAACCAGAAACATCTACAGCCATCAGATACACTTCTCTTCAGTATTTTTTACTGATGGCTGCGTAGTTAAGCTTGGAACGTTCTCCATTTTGACCTTCATTACATTCCCATTAAAACAATCCCTAAGAAGAGGTAATGTAAACTGTCAATCCACACGAGAAAGCAGATGATGCATGCAGCTCCATATAATTAACCACCGTGTGCCATTCTACCATCACTGACATTTGTAGAGAGGTGCTAGCAAAGCATAACAATACGTCACGGTACAAGCGGCCAAAAAAAAAAAAAAAAAAACAAAAAACTAAAATTCTGGAAATATAATTGCAAATTTACAAAAAATTAAAAATTTTAACGATACCGAAAATTACAAGTCTTGAATTATTGTTTCACGAAAGTATTATATAAAAAATTGCTTGAAATACAATTTCAATTAAAATACAATTTATTTAAAAAAAAAAAAAATTAATGTGTAATGTTGCAAAGTAACAAAGTATAACAGCAAATGTTGTGGTAGCAGTAAGCACATACAGAAAAAGAAAAAACAAAACAATATTTACTACTTCTAAAATAGCAGAAACTTATGTTGTCGATTTGTGGACATTAAATGTTAAAATATTTGAACAGTTGTCTGATAAATGATTGAGAAAAGAAATGTTGATGCTTTCGTCAGAATAAAAACATTTCTGAAGCCTTGCATTTAGACGGTTATTTACAAAACATCATTAGCATGTTATGTAAACTGTATGTGAGCACTTAAAATACAACAATATCGAAAAAAAAACAGGCAAATTAAATGTTTACAAGCAACCACCATTAGAGATCAAAGACAACTTAGCTTATCTATTGCATACTGCAAGTATCTTATTTACGATGTTCTAGATTTGACATGTAGAGATCAGAAGCCGTAAGAGTCATTCATGTGGCCGTTTCTCTGATAAATGATTCAGATAAAAGAGAGGTTTTCTTGCCACGGCGTCTGATACTCTCTGATCATAAGCCAGAAATGTCAGAACCAACATGAACAATCACACGTAAAAACTATTTCCTTTCCAATTAGACAACACCCAGCTAAAATGGTAAAATGTTGTTCTTTCTAGTATAAACATTTCTGAGACCCGCATTTAGCCTGCTCAAAAACTAGACGATTGCTCAAGGAGAATTGTTTTATTTTTTTTTTGCTGGAGATGGTTCCATTGAAATGAATGGGCGCGTCGTGAGAAGACAAGTTAATCATTTATCATTCATGTCATTCTGTAGGGTCTAAATGTCCTTTAGGATCAGATACTTTATGCATGTATGAAAACACACAAGCACACGCTTGGCCTTTGCATTGTGGTGGGCTCTAGTTACTTTCAAATATCTGTGCTATTAAACCACTTGCATCATTATTCAAGTTTAACCCGTTTAAAGAGCATTTGTTTCGATTCAGATGGCTCAAATCCAACCTTTTCATTTCACTGACTGCTTCTATCTTACAGATATGAGCATTTCCTTTATATCTGAATCTAAAACACTTTAAGTGGATCTGCACTGCCTGTCTAATCCCATTGTTATCGTAAGTGGCCCCTTGGATTTGGGTTTGGTTGGTTGTTGCCAGGAGAGATTGGCACTTGAACAAACGCCCTTCTGTATTGTGCTTGACCCCAAATGCATAAAAGTGTGTGCGAACATCAAAACACTAGCCCCGAATCAACATCGCTAATATAAGAGCATGGGCTGATGAACAGGTGACTAATTTGTGAAGAGGACTTGATATGATGGTGGATGGGAACTTCACAGCCTCCGTTTGACTCCTGAAGGTCACAGGGAAGGGCTTCTGGTGCACATCAACAGTGTATTCCTGAAATGGCACTGTTGCTCTTGATCTGCTGACATTATGGGATGCACTAGCACATTATGACCTTGTTATTGCAATGATCTTTTTAAAGGTGGTCTGTCACTGGTCCATTTCGACCGTGCTGGTAAATAGTTTGTGTGTGACTGGCCAGACGCAACAATGTTTGACACCTGGGGTCATGTGAGAGACCCCTAAGACCTTCGTTCATCTTCTGAACAGAAATTAAGATTTTAATTTTTTTTAAGGTTTTAATGAAATCAAAGAGCTGTCTGACCCTCCATATACAGCAACACAACTGAAATGATCCCAGGTCCAGAAACGTTACGTTAGTGAATACATCAGTAACACTTTTTTTTTGTGTGAAGAAAACAAAAATAACACAATTTATACATTTTGGAGATTACATAACGTATTTGATGGAATAAGTGTTGTTTACGTTCGGGGAGGAAGTGTGCGTATGTGGTGTGTTACTCACTAAAATGGCGTGAAGATTCATAGAGTAAATTATGTTATTTTTGTTTTCTGTGTGCAAAAAAAAAAAAAAAAAAAAAAAATTGTATTTTAGCATCACAAATCTAAAGTTGATCCACTGATGTCACATGGACGGTTTTACTGATGTTTTCACTATGTTTCTGGATCTAGGATCATTTCACCTGTGTTGCTGTCTATGGAGGATCAGAGAGCTCTCTGATATCATCAAAAATGTCTTCACTTGTGTTCAGAAGACGAACTAAGGCCTTATGGGTTTGAAACGACGTAAGGGTGAGTAATTAATGACAGAATTTTCATTTTGGGGTGAACCCAACCCAAACTAACCCTTTAAGAGGATAATATATGTTATTATAACAACTGTTATAATTTGTATTCCCAAAATGAGATCCTTAGAAAATTGAACACATACATTGAACTGTCAAAATAAAAGAAATCTGATTCTTCATTATGACTCCAATGAATCCTGTTTCCAAAGTTCTACTATTTCACCCCCAAAATCAATCTGGATTCTTTCTGGGTCAACCAATGGCTCACATAATTGGTAATCAATAAAAGTGGCAGTCCAATTACTCCTTTATAGGGTCCTGCTGTGTTTTTCACAAGCCTAAACCTGAGCAACCATATTACTTCAGATTTTCTTTGTAATTTTAACACGATATACTTTATATTACCTAGAGACTGAGCACAATAGTCTTATATAAGCTCAATAAAAAAACAAAGCCTCACTTAACTGACCCTTGCCAATTTTATTCTTTACATTACAGTGACTGAGAATTACCATTAAGCCCAAACATCCACAGTATCATTAAAGCAATTTCAAGCTCTTTATGAAAGCCATTACTTGTTACAATGTATTCTCTGTATTCACTGCGCTCTAATTCAGAGAATTTTCTCGGACAAATGAGATTCAGTCTTGTCAACACACCAATCACTTCAACCAGGCCTGGGTGGAAATTAGGGTGGCCACTTCTGCCATCTATTAGAGCTTTTCAATTAACAGCAAATTCCCATTTTTCATCCTTTCCGCCACAACCCTGTGTTCAACCAGGAAAGACAGGTGAGGAGGAAATAAACCTTTGAAGAGCGATAATTATCTTATGACACCCACTTCAATGGGACATGGATGTATGTAGAAATTTGTCAAGCAACACATTTTCGCAAAAATAGTATTTCTAAATGAGTTACATCGAAACAAAAGCAGATTTTGTCGACACTTTCAAATGTTTTGCGACAATTAGCAGATCAATCAGCTACACCAGTAAACAGTTTTGGGTCATATTTACTAAACAGACCATATTAACATTAGAATGCTATTCCGTGAAAGCTCAGAAGGATGGGGAAAATTGTGTTTGTGATTTACTGACAATGCATACATTGAAGAACACCGAGGCAGCCAGATAATTGCCATAATGAGATACAATCTACCGAGAGCAGCGCAAATTACTGCCTGCTTGAAGAAATGCTTATTTTGGGCGTTAAATAATAGCGCAAATAACAGCAATTTGGTAAGCACAAAACGCATTGCGTGATTCATTTTAATAATCTTCTCCGATACATTTTGCATCTGAAAGGGAAAAGCATATTCACAAAAATAACTGTGTCCATGTCTTTTCAGCGCTAATTTTTCACTGCATGTTTTTAGAAAATTTGACAGTATTATTTTAACACTTAAAGACATTTGTGTTGGTGCAAACTGTTGGCTATTGTTTATGAAAACGCTTTTCTACCACTGAATAAAAAACTAAACCGAATATTTATATTTAATGTATATTATATGTGTTTATATCTCACAATTCTCATTACTTCTCTTAATTCTGACCTTTTTTTCTCAGTTTCGAAATAATTCGATAATTATGACTTCTTCCTTGCAATTTTGACTTTCTCGTAATTCTGTTCTCATAACTGTTTTTATCTCATTGTTCAGAGTTTTTCCTTAAAATTCTGACTTTTTTCCCTTAGAATTCTGAGTTGTTCTGCATTTGTCGCAATTCTGACTTTATAGTAATTCTGACTAATTCACAGAAGTTTAGGCTATATCTCACAATTCAAACGTTTTTCCATGCAATTCTGAACATTTTCTCTCAATTCTGACTTTTTCTTTAGTTCATGTCTTACAATTCTTACTTTCACAGTCAGAGAAAACGTCAACATTTTAAGATCAAATATCACTCTGAAAGTGATTCCAGCAATATCGCTCCTCATGCTGTCATTCTCACAGAATTAGATTGATTATTATAATTTCCAAGTATAGCTATTGGTGTTCTTGGTGTGAACAGGATTCTAGTCTCCAAGTGCTTCAGAAGCTATGCTGAACGCAATGTTACATGACCATCAAAAAATGTTGCATTCTCACCTGTTCCATATAACAGTGCCGGAGATCTTCTGCATCTCGTCCAATGCAGCCAACAACAGAGATGATTTCCCACAACCCACCTGGCCTACTATCATAGTTAACTGACCTGCAGAAGCAATGAACGAAAGAATAGTTAAATGGGTTTTATGGAGCAAAAACACTTGCGTATATTAAAAAAATAGTTCACCTAAACTCAAAATTCTAAATTTTCCCCCCAAAAATGATTTAAATTTCAATCTTTTCTACACACAAAATGTTTTTTTTTTTTGTGCTTTGTATTATAAATCACACAAGTCATATGGACCACATTTTGGAACTTGACAGCATAAGCAAACACCAGTATGTTTACTGTATGGAAAAGAGCAGCCTGCACATTCTTCGAAACGTATTGTATTGTGTTCTACGTAAAAAAAAAAAAAGTCTTTTGAAATGTCATGAGACTTAATTTATTCATAACTATGGGCCAGTTTTACTAACAGCTTGCTCCAGCGCAAACAGTCTTTTAACGGTAAAATAGTACTGTCAGGTTTGACTTAAAGTGCGCCGTAACAACTTTTGCGTCCACACCTTTTTAGCGCTAATTAAAGGGAGGAGAGTATTAAAGTGAATCAAACAATGCAATTTACTAACATTACTAACGTTCTGTTCAACGTACTATTGCCTCTGTATTTATACATTATTTGTGACTGCTTTAATTTGCGCTGCGCTAGGAATATTGCGTTAGTCGATTTGTGAATGAGATGTTGCATCTGTGTTCATTCATTTGCACATTGTTAGTAAAGAAATTTTCCCTCCCATTTAGAATTGCACCCTCGTGCTAATTTGCCCTGTTTTTCTGAGTTTATCAGGGATCAGAAAATAGCACAAGCCAGATTCAAAGCAACATGAGCGCCACCTACAGTACGTGTAGATGTATTTTTTACAGGACTTACCAAAAGGAATCTTAATATTGACATTGGACAAGGTTGGGGTTCCATCAGTCCAGCTGAAATATCCATTTGTGATCTGGAATGGACAAAGGACGCTGACTATTATTCTCGTTCATGATGGGTCTCAGTTTCCTGTTTACTGGCTGAGGGCCGAAATAACCTGTCTTAGTCTCACCTTGATGCAGATATCTTCATCTTCCACCGCCAGCGGCTCGTCCTCCTGCTCGCTCTGAAGGGCGAAGCTGTTCCAGTCTTCTCTGACGGGTCGCTTACGGTTGACCACCTTCAGAGGCTTTATCAGAGGTGAGAAAAAGAACATATCTGATGAAGCTCGGCATGAACAGCCTCTTTAAAAGAGCTAACCTCTCCATGCCAACCAGTACTGTGATATTACAAACATAAATAATGTATAGCCACAGTCATGAATAAAAATAACACAATATTGAGATTCTTATGGCTGGATTACTGAAAATGGGATAATATAAGCCTTAAGGCCTATTCATATCAAAAACTAAATTCATAACTAAATTTATTCATCAAGAACGAAACTAATTGCACATTTAAATCCATGTATTTATTGAATTATTAAATTAATGATTTAATGCATTATTTTAAAGAATCAATTAAATATATATTCATGGATTTAATTATGTCTTATTTACATCAATATTATATTTCAGACAAGCATATTTCAGTCACATTTTAATTAAAGAATTAATCAATTTTGTAAAGCATTTAATAAATAATTAAATAATTAACTTGTCTTATTATGTAAATAATGTATTTAATTATATAAATAATGTAGTTAATTATGTATTTGTTTGAGATTTGCATCAATTTCAGATACAAGGCCACGTTTCAATTTACAATGTATTTATTATACAATTAATTATTTAGTTAATGATAATGTACTTGATTAATTTTGAATAATAATTTATTCATTTACTATACACCTTAAAATTAGCTTTTCCCCTTTTCCATTAATTAATTCTTATTGAATAAATACTTTTTTTTTTCTTACACACACACAAATATATATTATTTTAATTTAAATTATTTTAATTTAAAATTATTTCTTATATTATTCATTTCTTATTTCTTCCTTCTTTTTGCTTTGGAGTGATGGTGATGCATTTCATCTGCCATTATAGTGAACTGACTGGACTCACCAGGGCTTGATACTTGTTGTGATTGGTTGAATTGGGCAGGACAGTCACTCTGGGCTCCTGTTCACCTCCAATCTCATCACAGGAGAAAAACTCACTGAGCTTCTGAGCACTGGCCAGAAGAAAACAATACAGTATGTCACGCCACATTCAATCGCCACTGAACTTTCTACATATTTGCCAATTGCTTGCTCAAATATCAAGCTTTATGGTATCATCCCATTGTAGCTCTACTGACTGAAAACCAAATCATTCTTTGTGATAAAGCCTGCACTGCCTATGGCTCACCATTCAGCCTAAAAATACAATACACGGCCGAACATGCAAGAAATAAATCCAGAGAGAAACAAGACTTGGAGACATCAGAAAGACGTATGTTATTCTCTAGTCTACGAAGCATTGTTGTAAACAGACGGAGTTGTAAAGTCACTGGAAACAGCTGATGCTATCATGAAAAATGCAGATCGCTAGGGGCCAGTCGATTTCCTCTGTGTCATATATTGAGAGCAGTGGCACATGGCGTGTTTTCCAGACAGCACTGATCAATGACCTGCTTGCGCTCTATAAATACAACCTTTCCTCTTTAAATGCGTTCCACACGGCTGGGCTGATGAGACTGAACCCGAGATACACATTTCTTCTTCACAGGATATGTGCAATGAGAACAGAAGCAGCGCGCAGCTGACGTGATGTGATTTATCTCACACTGACATGAGAAACACATGGGGACTGTTCATTATATCCCTGGGTGGTTCATTAAAGCCTGTAAATCCTGAACTAGCCTTACTGGCTGTAAATCACTTTCGTATGAAGAGCGAGTGCTGTCGCAAAACACCACGTGCAGATAAAGATGTAAATAATAGCAGGTAATTGGTGCAGCCGAAGACATCAGCATTATAAAAAAGGAAAATATAAGTGTATTGCAAACTCTAAAGTGATACCAAGGTTAAAAATTTGTTTACTCAAAAGAAATTAGTTAAATTTAAAAAAAGAAATTAGTGCAGTCAAAGTTTTTTTGTTTGTTTTTTTTTTACATATGTGTTTGTACTGTGTTTATTTATTATGTGTATATTAAAAACACAGACATATAATAATGTAAATACTTTCAAAATATTTGTATGCATTTATATATTTATTTTCTTATATTTGATACCATATATAAGAATCTGATTCCAAACCTAATTTACTGCTATTAATTCACTTATTAATATAACTCTTAATATTTAACATGGCTGGTTTGTAACTGACCTGACAAGGGCTTTGACGGTGGAGCGGACAACGCTGGACAGCAGGAAGAGAGGAGTGACCAGGATGTGGAAGAGCGAGAGAGAGGCGAAGGCTACAGCGGGAGACAGATCTGCGTCATCTGACAGATGAACGTGAGCCACGAATGTCTGGAACAAACACACAGATATTTTAACTTCTGCACGTGATACAGTTTCAGTAAAGAACAGATTTAAAGCTGAATGTTTTTTATACTTACAACGAGAACCGCTGCGATGGGAATAGCTGTGTTCATGAATACTGTGAAGACAAACAAAACATACATTTTATTTGCAGAAAAAGATGCAAAGATTGCCTTTATCTATCCACGTGTCCATGTGTGGTGACTTGATAGAATAGTATTTCCCAGTCCAATACACATAAATGTCCACTGTGTAGATGTAGTCAAGACATATTGAGATGTAGTAGAGCTCTTTCACATCCTCCAGTGTCCAGATGAGCAAGTGATTTCATTACAACCTGTTCATGAACTCTGACAATGATGTAGCAGTGTTATAAGCCGAGGCCCATGGCTCAGCAGACACCAGTAAATGTGATACATTTTGCCATAATCTTGGATACAAAGCTCAGAGGACTTTTTACATACGGACAAGTACTTGTCCAACTTTTACAGCTCAGAGAGCAAATTTCATTGTTAAAGAGATTGCTATAGAGAAACTCATTTCCCTAGAGAGAATTAGTTTTTTTTATTATTATAAAATGTACTGCAATAATCCATTTTTATCTGTTTTTAAGATGTACACTCAAAAAAGTATTCTCCAACACGGTTTAGTTTATTTAAAAAAATATTTTTGATTTAACACCATTATTTTGGTTCCATATTTAAACAAATGCATTGTGTTAAACTGACTTGAAACAGTTCTATTTTGATTCAGATCAATATTTTTATTTTGAAAAAACAAATGATTTTACTTGTGTAACTAGGAAGTGGATTTCCCCTTCCCATTATGCTTTGCACAGGGCTGGATAAGGATAGTACATTTTGAAATAAAATGTTATTTTAGGTATATTTTATTAAGATTAGAAAATTGGGAGACTTGTTCATGTTTAATGCTCTTTTATGTTTGTATATAAAAGACTTTCTGGTATGTTAGTTTTTGGGGGTTACCATTGTGGTAAAGTGTAGAGCATGTGCTTGGGGACCTGCTAACATATATGTTGTTTTAATAATAATAATAATAAAAATTCTTTGAGCAAATAGTTTTGTACCAAAACCATCTTATGTTATTCATAACAAGTTGGCTAAAGTAAAATAAAATCAAACCAATATATATATTTTTTTTTTTACCAGTGTAGAAGGAGTAGTGTCTTCCTATTAATTTTCCAGTTAAATGTTTTAGTTCAACAAGCATAAAATGTATAAATTTCATTAAAACTATATTTGATCTAATTGAGTTTGAAGTGAAGAAAAAGGAAAGAAAGACATAAAAAAAATTAAGAAAAATAAATGAAACAACATTTAATGATAAAATGGAACAATTTCTAGAAAATTTAAATTATATATTAAATAAAAAATTGCATACATCCAAAAAAAAAAAAAAAAACATGTAAAAGTAAATATGTAAAAACAAATACTTTAAAAAGATAATTAAGTAAATGAGTAAAAAATAGATCAGTTCCCTTTCAGTTGGTCACTCAGTCACGTCGGATATGACTGACGTCTCCGTTCCCTTCTTCGGGGAACGAGGGTTTCTTGCATAACCGAGATGTTCAGAGTAAAATAAGTGAATAAGTAAAATCAATCAATCAATCAATTCAAATAAATCAATGAATGTATGTCAAGGGAATTCTACATTCTGAAAACTCTTTCTAGCTTCCATACTACAGATTGGAAAGTGAAATATCATTAACGTATTCGCTCGTGTGAACAGCTTGAGCTGGAAGTGATCTACATCCAGCAGAGTAAGAAACTTCAGCACATTTGAGAAGTTGCTGATTACAGAAGGATGCTGGATCTGCAGAACTGGTCTGGCAGCAGGCCGCTGACATTGCTGAACGAGTAGATGCCTCAATCTCACTAATTAATGAATAAAGTTGGTCAAAAGTAAATTTAGCAAGTATCTGTTGAGCCATTAAGTAATTGCTGATAAATTGCTAAACCCATTCATTATGCTGAGGAACAGATCAGATCGTTATCGCTATGGTTTTCACAAATTTGCACCCTCACATTCCATTAAATGAGGGCAAACGAGACTCGACTGCATAACTCATGAATGTCTGCTTAGATTTTAATTAGTACCCTGTGGACCAGCTTAAACCCCTACAATCCCTGCAATCCCTCATAGCTGATAAATACAAATCTCAGAGGTATTTCACACAGATAACACACGTTGACAAGCAAACACATTCCTGCATCGACCTTATCGGATTCAGAGCTGCCTTCAGATTCACTTAAACATGTTGTTGACCCAATTCTATCCAGATATTACTGACAGAACAGTGGCTTTCACTTTAACAGTCTTGACAGCTACTAAAAACGATTATATATTCATATATGCACTACAAGTTCAAAACTTTGTTTTTTATGTTTTAAGTGTCTTAATGCTCATAGAGCCTGCATATTTGATAAAACAATACAGTAAAGTCAGTACAACTGTCAATTTAAAAAAATATATATATATACAATATATATATATATATATATACACACACAATATATACAACTGAGTAATGATGCAGAAATTTCAGTGCATCAAAATAAACTTATAGAAAATGTTAGCATTCAAAAAAAAAAAAAATTAAATGTATTTAAAGGTCTATATTTTATAATACATATTTTTATTTATTTTCTATGTTATTTATTTATATATATATATATATATATTTTTTTTTTTTTTTTTTTTTTAGTTTTAACAACTGATATAAAATTAAAATCAAAAAAAAAAAAAAAAAAAAAAAAAAATAATAAAAAAAAAAAAAAAAAAAAAAAAAAAAAAAATAAAAAAAAAAAAAAAAAAAAAAAAAAAAAAAAAAA
>JAUYWG010000066.1:13147859-13177814 GCA_034779775.1 Enteromius afrohamiltoni | reverse complement strand
GCCAGCCGCCTTCTTCCGAAGCTCACCAGAGATGACGACATAGAAAGCTATTTAAAAATGTTTGAGACCACGGCGGAGGCCGAGGGGTGGAACGAAGAGGTCTGGGTTTCGGTGCTGGCTCCATTACTCACCGGCGAAGCTCAACGAGCATATTTTTCAGCTACCTTCAGATAAAATAGACGATTACAGAGCCTTGAAGCAAGAAATTCTCTCCCGCCTGGGGCTGTCGCCTACAGCCGCTGCCCAGGGGTTCCAGGACTGGGAATTCAAGCCCCGAGTGCCAGCCTGAGCCCAGGCTGCTGAGTTGATGCGGCTGGCGGAGCACTGGCTGTTACCGGACCGGTCCACAGCACGGCAAGTCACGGAGAAGGTGGTCATCGATCGCCTGTTGAGAGCACTCCCGCGGACAATAAAGACGGCGGTGGGCATGCGGTGCCCCACATCCCTGGAAGAAGCCGTGGAGGCTATGGAGTTGGCGGATGCGGCTTACCATCGGGAGCTCGGGGAGAAAGCGCCACTGTATCCCCGGAGGGTGGTCCAGGATCGACGCACGCCGGAGGGTACCTCACGCCCGGTACGCAGGCCGCCCAGCCCCCGTGATGAGCCGAGCCCAACCCGACCAACACCAAGCCGTGGATGGCCGGCTGCGCTGTGCACCAGGTGACGCCCCGGAGGGCGCCCTTCTTGCACGTCGAAATCCACGGGAAGCGGTATCACCCTCGTCCGTCCAGATGTGGTGGGACCCCGGCCAGTGCCTACCTCATTTGTGCGCGTGACATGCGTGCACGGAGATGCCCAACAGGTCCCAGTCGAGACGTTACGAATCAAGGAAGGAGGAAAAAAAAAAAGAATCCAAGTAGGAATTGTGAATGAACTCCCTGTTCCCGTATTACTAGGCAGAGACTGGCCGGGGTTCAAGGAGGCGCTGGGCCGCGCCGCACAGCCCCGCCGGCCGACCAGACGGGGGTGGAAGAGGACAGCGCAGTCACGGGGGCTGGAACCTAGGACAACGCTCACCACTACGGACAGCGGGAGAGAAGGTGAGGCCCTTTCCCAAAATTCTAACCTGTTCATGAACGTGTTCCAACAGGTCACTGGAGGGGGAGCGTTTGGCCGAGCCCAACGAGAGGACGACAGGTTAAAGCACTGCTGGAACCAGGTCCGGAAGTTGGAGGATCAGGAGGTGTATCCTCCGCCTCACCCTCTCCCGCACTTCATCGTCCGTAGCGGCCTGTTGTACTGTTGTACGGGGGGAGGTAAAACAGCTGCTGGTAGTACCGAGGACGCAGGTGAACACCGTACTGGAGCTGGCGCACTCTCACCCCATGGCCGGGCACCTGGGAATCCAGAACACCCTTAGCCGGATCCGGGATCGAATTCACTGGCCCGGCATGGAGGCTGAGGTGAGAAGGTTCTGCGCGTCATGCCCGACGTGTCAGCTCACGTCCCCACAGAAACCTCCCCCCAGTCCGCTCATCCCGTTACCCATCATTGAGGTACCCTTCGAGCGGATCGGGATGGATATAGTGGGGCCGCTGCCGAAGTCGAGTCGGGGGCACGAGCACATCCTGGTCATCGTTGACTATGCCACCAGATACCCCGAGGCGATTCCCCTAAGAAAAGCCACCGCTTAAGCGATAGCCAAGGAAGTCTTCCTGCTCGGCAGCTGCATGGGAATCCCTTGGGAGATACTGACCGACCAGGGTCACTCCAGGGTCGGTCCCAGGTTTAAGCACGGGAAAAAGCACCATCAAAAGGACTTCGCACATTGTTATTCACCTGTCACCATCTGTAAATAAATCCACCCTCCGGGGCTTCTTCATAACTCTGTCTCGTGTCTTGCTGTGCTCTCTAGCGCCAGGGGCGACAGTATATTTATAAAGTAAATGTACAACCATGTCAAAATGCAAGCCAGGAAAAAACAATGCATTAAAATGCAAGCACTGTTAATTGCTATGTATTTTTTTTTTTCGATTTGTGGAATTCAACAAGCTTTTTATTTCAAATACTTTTGGCATTAATTTTGTTCCATAGAAAACCGTAAAAAGAAAGCTTTACTGGCACAAGGATTCAGTGAGCGTTAAGTTGCCTCTATCCTTGAAATTTATAAAACAGCAGTCTACAAAAATTGAAACAAATATGAATTTTGTATAGGTGAGATTAAGAGTTTTAAAAATAAAACTCAAAATAAACAGATTTTTCTGCAGCGATCTTTTATTTTTTTCCAGAGCTGTATATGGTAATGTTAGGCCTATATCTGGTGGTGGGCCAGCTGGACCATAAAATGCCAGGGCCAATTTTTACTCCCAGTCCAGCCCTGGTATGTGCCCTGCATTGACATCACCGGATATTCTGCTATGATTCCAGTTCGAAGCGATCTTATATGTTCCATGTGTTTTATGTGTGCCAGACGTAATTTAAATAGTATTCACTTACAGCGGTTGGACAATGAACCGCCATCATCAGTATGGTGTAGGGCCTCCTTTTGCAGCCAATACAGAACCTTGGAAATGACAGATACATATCCTGCACAGTGACCAGAGGGATTTTGAGCCATTCTTCTTTCACAATAGTGGCCAGGTCACTAAGTGATGCTGGTGGAGGAAAACGTTTCCTGACTCGCTTCTCCAAAACACAAAAAGTGACTCAATAATATTTAGATCTGGTGATTCAATGGCAAATATCATTGGAGACTTTCACCAACACATGCACAGTGCTATGGTTAGCAGTGATACCTGAATGGAATGGTTCAAATGGTACAGCATGATTGCACATTTTGATAATTGGGACAACTTGTATCACAAGTGTTTAAGTTGCTGGAAATCACTAATTGAAAATAAACGACTGCAGGTTGGTATTAGAGATATCGCAAGTGAATATGAGCCAATCAGGACAACTGAGGACGTCGTCATCACAGTATAATATACTTTTATAGCTTAAAATTAAATAAAAACATTTGATACGCTATTAGAAGGTTTAAAAACAAAGCAAAACACTTTTTTATGAATGCATGTTTATTATTTTGCAAATTACAACAATATGGCTTTAAGACAAATTTCTAAAACACAAATGCTTCTTTTATAAATCATGTGAATAACTGCCTTTGCTTAATTTACAACACAAATACTCAATTATTAGCTTTTTGCTAAAAGATTTTAAGGAATGGATGTTGATTCTCCCTGTTGTCCATTGTACTGATGCAGTGGTGGGTTTTTAAAAGAATGTCCTGTAAAAAGAGCGACAAATATAAAATTAGAATAATATAACATATATTGAAGAGAGGGCTGCTATTGCACATCCACACAAGGGGTAAAGAAAACAAGGTTGCACACATAGTAAGGAAACAGACTTAAATGAACAGGTTCCCATGTATAAACACAAGAATAAGTCACTCCATTGGTTCAGAGAATTAGAAAAAATGCTTGAAAGAATACTGTCAGCATTTATTAATCCTCATATCATTCCAAACCCATAAGACTTCCATTCATCTTCAAAACACAAATAAATACATCAAGTATTTTAGTTTCAAAGGTAATTTCTGCTGAACCAGTGGCAGTATCTTTTAAGGAATCCATACACAATCATGCTATAGACCCTGGGTCACCAAGTACGGACCTGAAGGGCCGGTGTTCTGCAGAGTTTAGCTCCAACCTGCCTTAACACAGCTACCTGGAAGCTTCAATTATACCTAGCTGCTTCAGGTGTGTTTGATTAGGGCTAGAGCTAAACTCTGCAGGACTGAACTTGGTGACCCCTGCTGTAGACTTTTATAGTAGCATGCTGTAGCAAAACCGATCAAGGCAGCAATAACCTATGCACGAGTCATGACATGTAACAGTCCCTTTGAACAACATCAATCAGAACAACTGCGCAGCCTGGTCAACAAGAGCACTGACTATTGCGGAACTGAATCATTAGCACAGGAACTCCGCAACTGAAAACATCTGGGTGGGTTTGTAGATTGACAAAGAGATTGTCACATGTACATGATGCACACTGCAGAATAGTATGGATGGGTTTGGGAGCTTTTACCACTGTGCTAGTGGCGATCAGGTTGAGGGATGGGGGCTCCTCATCTGAAGGACGTAGCCCTGTCTGTACACAGGGGCACTGCCTTGGAAAACCTTTTTGTTTGCAGTAGGTCTGACTGATGCTGCTTTAGGGCTGAAGACATACAGCAGATGACAGGTTCACTACTGTGAGCCATTGACACTACTGTTTTTTCATTGGGGGTTAGGAAACACTTAAATGAATTGGATTTGGGGGATACTGGAGCAGTCATTGTGTGCAGTCACATACCATATGTTATAAGAAGTAATGTAACAATACATACACTTCATCTTCATATTCCTTCGGTGGAGACACCGCAATGATCAGGTCAATCCAGTCCTGCCAGAACACACATGGAGGAAGGTCAAGCACGTGCATATGATGATTTTTATATTTACCAGGCACAATGTTCTCGCTGCATTTCTGCTTCAAGCCTTCATCTATATTTGATGACGCTTGCTAAAGAAACTATTCAGTGTGGCACGTGTGACCATGTGTGGTCTCTTGTGGTTCACGTTTTCCAGAAAAAAAAAGAAAATATATAAATAATAAATAGCAGATTCGAATACTCATTTGCAACTGCTCTTTTAACTTTCTAATTTAGAAAATTAATGCATAACTACAGCCACGCTATAAAAAGGTGCTGGATAATTAACATAATTCTGTATAATTTATTTTGTAGCGTTTGTCATGTCAAAATTTCGGTAATTTGTTAAGACCATAGAGATTCTACAATGTGCTATTAATGACATTGCGCTTTTGACATTATTAATTTCTAGGTCAGTGCTAATTAACAGTAATAAGACCCTTGTGCAGCTTTGTTATACAGTAGATGACGGTAGAATACATACTGTAAATCGCTTCATCTTCTTCCAATCCAATCTTGTGGACTATTTTACATTTTAGTCAATTTGTGGTCAATTCTTTTCTTCTTTTGTGCTTTAACCCTAAACCAAAAACTTACTGGGGCGTAAGCAGATTGTGTGAAAATCTAAGAATTCATAAAAAAGTAAATCAGTCACAAACTGCCATCCAGGTGTTTTGATTCTTCTGTAAAATCTTGAAGATCAAGGAAAGAGCACATGGGCTATGGTAAAATGATATATTATAGTCGCCTGATGTTCGAAATTTTAGCCAGAAGCATTGGTTTAAAGGCAATGGTAAAAATCTATTGGATTGATCATCGGTTTGATTACAAAGATTTAAAATGAGATGATCTGGAAAACAATGTATTTTAATTCAATAATGAAATGCCTTTATCTGAAAAATGAGTGTTTGATCTTATCTTATACATTACTGACACTGTTCTTCATGTTGATACTGTTCAGTGCTTTGACACAATCTGTAATGTTAAAAGCTATATATCAGGCTTCATCAAATCTTACCCTGGAGGTCCAATGCACTGCAGAGTTTGGATCTAACCCTAATCAAATTCACCTGAGCATGTTAATTAGTGTATAAGGATCATTAGAAACTCATAGGTACAGGGATGCAAACAGAGGTATGGTCAAAAAGGAGTGAGATTATCGAAGCCCGTGCCCCCCCAGCAAATATCATAATTACATTGCCACCAACCACTGCCATCCAGGGCTCACCCTATACACACACAGTCCCAGTTCCTTGGAAATTCTTAAAAGTAAAGACAACGCTGGAAAATTATTCCAAAACAGAACTTATTAGACTATTGTGCCAGTCCCTTTAGTACAGTCCACTTCTTCCAGCTTTCTACAGTTTCTTCTTCTTCCTTGCTTTCATCAATGCCTCCAGGGCTTTGCGTCTAGCTCACTTTGGGTAGATATGATGGTACTGTAGCCACTCTCTGTGTGTGTATAGCACTTTGGCAGTGTTTCAACAGAGCATGCATATAATAAAATAAAGATGATTCAGATTAAGTAATGACACGATTATAATTTTTTAACGAACTATCCCTTTAATGACAAGCAACGGCATGTTTAGTTCTGTCCCTTAAATTGTGCTTAAATCGCGCGCAGATGTCATTTCATGCGCCCGCTAGTGCTTGTAATGCGCACATGTCAAGCACACACGAGAGTTTGAAATGAGCTCGCAGGCTCCCATTTCCTCGAGTGTATATCTGTATTTCTCTAGCGGAAATGAAATACAGTGCGCGCCAGCATCAGTGGTAGATCTGCCGCCATAGAAATCCATGTAATGCAGTGAAGAGCAGCCAGCAGCAATTAATAGTGCGCAGCCAATTGGCTTTCTTTTCATATAAGTTTCCTATGTTTCATGGACTGCAACCGCATTTACTTAGTCATTTTAATACAGAATTTCCTATGATGAAATTATAAAGAGACTCCAATGTAACGACTCCAGGGGGCCGACAGATGGTGACAACCCCAGAGTGTAGAGAGCCCAGGGTGGAGCCAAGCAGATGGGGTGCTGGGGTGACACCGATGGGCTGGAGGGCCGTGGCGTAGCAGTGGACTCAGGTGACTGAGGCTGAGGCGGGGATTTGGAGGACCGCTGCGGAGCCAGAGCAACCGAGGCTGATTTTGAAGCCGGAGGGAAAGAGGAGCCTGACAGAGCTGGCAGGACGGTGTGACGAGGCGCAGCCGGAGGAGTGGAGTCCAAAGGCAGCAGATGGACGACTCTTGACCAAGGCTGAGCCAGAAGCACGAGGGACCCTGTGGAGCTGGTGGGACGATGAGCCACAACGAGGTTGAAGGCGCCATGAGGCCCAGGGAAGCCGATGGGTCGCAAACACCGAGGTGGAGTCCAGGCGTCACCGGCTGAAGGCGGAGACAGGGGATCGCTGTACCCCAGTGGAGCTTGATTGTGGATATCAACTGGTGTAAGAGGAGGTGGGAGAGGGAGGCTGGGAGTGAACTTTAAAAACACAGAGCTGTCTGAGAACAGCGGAGAAGAAGGAGAATCAAGAGGGCTGGGCTTCACCTCTCCATACCAGTCGATAAGATCCTCGTCAAAAATGTCCACTAGTATCCCCACCGGGACTGATATTGCTGCCGGCTCGTGGACACGCTCAGGCAGCGTGGGCTCGTGGAAGCGCTCGGACAGCCCTTATTTGGTAGTACCTGTCATTATGTTTTTATTAGTTTATTCGTGTCCACCTGTGTTTCCCCAGCTGTGACTTGTCTAATCATTAGTCTTTGTGTATAAATCCCCTGTCTTTTTAGTTGTAATTTGTCAGTCAATGTAAATGTTAGCCTGGATGTTTTACCCTACGTGTTCATCCGATTATTGGATACTTCTCCATGTTTTGATTTATAATTAAAATACTTTTATGTTTATTTCTATCAACGTCTTCTGCGATCTCCTTCTCTCCATATACACCGGGCGTTACACTGATATATATATAAACAAAGGTGATTGACTGATTTTTTTTTCTTACAAACAGTTTTTTTTACTTCATTAGGCAGTGTTCACACTTGGGATCTTGACAATAAAAAGTTGACAGGAGGGCTTTTTTAGAAAAATAAAATGCTGTCAGCATCTGTTACAAAAAAGTTCTCCATTATAGATCAGTGAGCTGAGATCATCTTTTGTTGCTACAGCAACAGCTACAACAGTAGCCTAGTGTGGTGTTCTGCAGAAATGTCAATAAAGTTTAAAAAAAACTGGCTCTTGTGTTGATTCACTACAATGTTTGTGGGTGCACAACATTTTACGGGAAAGGAACCAGTATGTTATTTACTACAGTTTGGTCCAGGAGTGATCAGTTTATTTATTGGCAGCTTCTCCATGTTTTCTTGTTGTTATGGAAATTACAGATCTTGCTACTCACTTGGTCATTAGTCAACTGTGAAAAGGGCGATTGATGTAAGGCATTTTTTTTTAAGTTGTACTTTTTTAAACTGGAAAAGATGTTCTGAGCTGCTAAAAAAGACATTGGTGGTGGTGTTTTAAAAAAGCGCTGAGGACTTTTTTGAAAACACTGTTTACTCCATAGCACTCTAATGTACAACGGACGCTGACAGTGTGTGAACATAGCATTAGATGTTAATTAACTGAAATTGTGTGGACTACTTTTTTCAGCTGTTTAGTCTTTTATTCTGTCCATTTGGCTCCAATGAGTGGAATGGTTTTTTTCACTACAGGACATCTATTGAGACTCATCTGATGTACAGTGATAGGCTATTTTATTGTAATGTCGGTCATACCCCTCCACTGTTCCAGGCCTGAGCCAATGAGGTTTGTCCTTCAGCTAAAGTCACATCCGTCAAGATTTTTCCATTCACAGCCATGATCTCATCACCAGACACGACACCACCTGAGATAACATATACACAAAATAACAGTTACAAACTGAAACAAAGCAGGTAATTTTAAAGTCAAAATAATCTATATCACTAGTGAATGTAAAGAGCTAAACTAGTTTTTAGTTGCTGTGGCTTTTGGGGCGTTTCCTGAACTTTAAAGTGAAAAGAACAAAGCACTAAATCTCTAGGATATGTTATTGCTCACCATGTTTATCTGCAGCACCTCCCTCGTAGATGGATGACACCACAATCTTTCCCAGCGGGGAGTCGATTCCTCCTTCTATGGCCAGATCAAGCTTCCCTTCCTATAGAATGTGTATAGATTAATAAAAAAATGTGTTATTATTGTACAATGACATATGTGGCTTTGTATTTCTGTTCTTCTTATATACCTTCTTAATTTTCAGAAGTCGCACATCTCTTTCAGCTATCTGCTCAGCCGTGAACTGTTAAAAGTTTAAGCAGATGCGGTGAAAGAAATACTCCAGTATGTGTGGGATATATATGCTATACAACATAAAAATGGAAAATGGATACAGAGCGAAACTTAATGTAAAGAGTTACAGTACCATGGAGTACGGATCAAAATCATCCACATATTTTTGAAATCCCTGTAAAACAGAAAAGCACAAACAGACAGGGTTGGGTATAGTGGCCATCTGAGGAGTGGGGACTGAGCAGAAACAAATTATTGCTCATTATTTTCAAAGAAACAGCAAATGAACACGACTTGTCTGTATAATTGTCACTTCTAGTATTTCTAGTATTTTAGTAATAAATGTTTTTATATGACATATGTGACCAACTTTCTTTTTAAATACAAAACTGAACAATATACTTAATAAACAGAATATAATGTAGCATAATATTTTCTACACTACTGTACTACATGGTAAACATATTAATACTGAGAAAACGTTTTTGCTTTGTTGGATCTATTGGTAGCTTTCCAGTTGGTTATGAATCAGCAATTATGTTTACGTACAGTATAAGGCTTTTCCCCATTCATAACACACTCAAAACCACTGCCATCCAATCAAGCCAAACAATCAATAAAGATGTAATAACCAACAAAATGGAAAAACACATTCTTAGAAGATGAAAATGCACACCAAGATTTCTTTTAATATTATATAACCTTCAGCTGGAGTCTCATTTATGCAGTGCCTATGAGATCCACTCAAAGGCAGCTTTCAAAGCAAACAAGATGTATGATTGCAGCAAATTAGTGTGATTGCATGAGAAGATACAAGTGTAACTAAGCAACCAGTTCAGTATCATGGAAAGGTGAAAATATAATGTCTTGACTGAAATAAGCACAATATTGCAATCATACACTTGATGTCCTTGAGTATTTAAAGAGATGTTTGTAACATAAATTCTATAAAATACAAGAAATGAAGTAGACATTTACCAGATCAAAACAGAATCAAATCTACACTACTCGGTTACTAACGTAATCTTGGTTTCCTTTCTGTAAAATTCACTCGCACTGCGTCATTTGCTGACACTTTGGGGAAAGCAATTCAATAGTGCCATGCTACAGTACAAGCGCAGAATGATTATCAACGAAATTCAGACAGGAATGAGGATGATAGATAAAGTGTCAAGAGCCCATATTGAGACAGGATTGCTTAAAGGTGGGTTTTAGGCTGACAAGGCCATATAGATCACATGACGAGGAGCGCTGGTCTTTGTGGGAAAACAATACCAGGGAATCTTGTGCTGTAATCAGCCATAATCTGCTGCTGGGGCTTTTCCATAATGAGTAGGAAGGCTTCTTCTTATGCTGTGTTCCAGGCAACCTAAAACCCTTGTTTTTCCAACCTTCTACCCATGAAAGTTAACTGGAACGGCAGTCAAACTTGTGACTTCCTACCCGTGAACATGTACTATATCGATGTACTCCCAGTTCTGAGCTCTGACGTCACATAGCCTGCGAAACAACAATTGCAAGTGGTACACTAAAATAAACAGTATAACAGCTTCTCTTGCCTAATGTGCCATATGTCCTCTTCAGTTTCCCTCAAATAAGCAAGGAAAACACCTTTGGCAATAGAAATGATTATAAACGAGCATAAGCCCCGTAAGGTTCGCCATGCTGGTTTGTTTACATCTAGCAATCACAATTCCTTGTGCTCAGGCAGTTTGGCTTGGCTTGCCTGGGATGCTACAAAGTGAGTCATGAGTCGTGGTTTGAAGTTGTGACTTATGGGCTCACAAACCTGCCTGAAACACAGCATTATCCCAATTAAGGCCAGTTCACACCAAGCACGATAACTATAACAAGAAAGATATAGTTCTAAAAATCGTTCTCAATATTAAAGAATAGCTGCGTCCACACCACAACTATAACGATAAAGGACAGAGAAATGATATCGTTGGGAATCATCTTTAGAATTATTTTTTCCAGCTGATGAACAATAGAAACATTGACAACCATTCAGAATTAATCCTGCTATCACACGCTTGAGAATTTAAAGCGGCAGGCGCTCTTCAGCTTAGAATAAACACGATATTGTTCGCTGATGTGGACGCAAATATAGTTATCGTTATCTTTATAGTCATCATGCTTGGTGTGAATGGGCCTTTAGTCTTTGAAACCAGCAAGGAGATGATCTTGATACTGAAGGAGAAAGATTCTGATAAAATGGCATTCAGCATTCACCAGTAAGTGAATAACTTTACCAACAGTATTTTGGTGGGCTGAAAAAACATGAGCATGAGCATGAGCAAAAAATGCATGAGCATAATCAATGAACACTGAATTGAGCTTCAATGTTTCAGACAAATGGAGTTTCCCCAAAGCATTGGTGGACTGACGCAATGCGAGAATTGCAATTAAAATGTAAGGGAACTAGTCTTAGTGTTAACTAGTGTTATGTCAAGGATAAATTTTTACCAATATCCTCCAGGGAAGTACTGTTAGAAATGTAGTTTAAACTTTACATGCAGAAGTATACACTCAGACAGCTGAAACTTCACTAAAAGGCCAGAGTGTTGAGAGAGAGATTGTAATATTAAGTAGTGATGGCAGTTACTTGTTTCTTGCTGGACTTAAAGGACGTGTTGTATGTGACCATCCTTTTGAGCATCTCTGGGGGCTGAAACACACACACTCTTAAAATGAGCACAATAACATGCTTGCAGTCATTACAAGCCATATAAGGATTGCTCCAGCTCTGTAAATTATCTATGAACTGACTGCACAGATGTTTAATTGCATAGTGCATGTGCATTTCACATCTAATATATACTAAAACTACCAAAACACTTCACACACATCAAGTTAATCTTCTATAGCAAGGATGACAATTCATGCAATTTAAAAATTAGTAACTGAATGTATTTTGTTCCAAAGCAATGAAAATGGTCCACAGTTTACCCCACATCTCTAACCCTGAGCAACCCTCAGCAAAAACCTTTAACAATAATAAATAAAGGCTAAAGGCAGCAAGGTCTTGTCCTTTCTTGGCCTTCTTGTTAACCCTCTAAAACAACCCCATAATTGCCAAGCACCCATTTATTTAATTAAGGAGGCACAAGGACAGGGCAGAGCGATTAGCTTCTTTTGTGGTGGAGCAGGACTGACTATCTGGAGTAGAAAGGGTACAGCAGGTCTAGGTCTGTCAGGTTGATCAATCAAAAACATTTTAATGCTGAAAGTCTCATTGTGTGTGCAGATTTAAAAATCTCCATTTCACCTCTTGCCCCTTCTTTCCTTCTGTTTCCGCCATCTTAATCAATGCAATCAGTAAAAGCAACATCTATTCAATCCAAACAATGAGTATCTAATGCATGCATCATCATCACATGTACACACTCGGGTACTTGTCATCTTACCATGGTCTCAGAGCGAAGTGTGGGTCTATGTAAGGTCTGACTTGGTAGCATGACGGGTTTGGACATGACAGGGTTGATCTGTCTCCGCTGGTTAGGAGGGCTCGGAGCAATTTGCTATGTAGAGGTTAGCAGCAAGGGACACAAACTTAAGGTCAGGGCATAATCTACCTTCAGGAGTTATGCAACCAAACCACACAGCACAAGACTTTAGGAACCTTTCATATTGCACAAATACTGAATTGCCAATTATCAATTGGACCAATGCTAGTTTGCATTAGACTGACATTACATATGTTACACAAGCATTGCGAGTCTGATTTGTAAACCAGAGCAGCATGACCACTTAAAAACTGAGGACTCACCAGTGGATTATTAGAGGTGGATATCCTGCTAGCATGAGATGTGTTTCTCATTACCTGTGCCACAAGGACAAAGTATTCAAGAGTCTAACAGTAATAGGAATCGCTAATACTTCAAAATCATCAAACCGAATGAAAACATGCTTCCCAAAATGATTTTCCATTTCCTGACAAATAATTGGATCATCTCATCTGCAAAACACTACACTCAAGGCATGAATGAATGTATGTGCAACAAAAGAGGTGGGTAAAAAATCAAATTAAAGTGTGATGTGTCTAAAGATTTTCACTCCTATGTGACATACATAATAAATTTTTGTACTGCCAAAGACATAAACTATGCTAACCGTCAAGTTGTGGTCAGCTTTCGGGCTGGGTGGGTGTGAGAGATCACTGGGAATGGTGGAGTGGAAGCCCCCTCTCTGTCGGTAACCATTGTCCCCGAACCTGTTTCCCTGTTCGGATAAGCTTGGGGAGCGGGGATAGTTGGACGACCCCATGTGGTACCTGTCCTCCAAGTGCAGGGGTGGAGGAGGTGGTGGAGGAGGAGGCGGTGGTGGTGGAGGGGGAGGAGGTGGTGGCGGGGGAGGTGGCTGAGATGAGGACAGACCCCTGGAAGAGAATAGCGGGGTGGCAAGAGGTTGTCGGCTACGACCTAGTGTGGAAGGGGGTACCCTTGTCGCTGGTGGAGAAGGCGGGCGTTGAGGGGCTGGTCTGGGACTGGGTTGCATTGGGAGCTGTGTTCTTGGAGATGGAGGGCGATGGCTGGAAGTCTGGTAAAGGCGAGGTGAGGGTGGAGGGAGAGGTAAAGGAGGAGGAGGTTGGTTGGATGTAGGTGGGGTTGGGGCAAGTCTTTTCAAAGGTTGCCTAAGACTCTGGTCCACATCATCTAAGTTGATGTCATCAAGGTCAGTAGTGGCCAAGGTCAAGCCTCCAGGGAACCTCCGTTTGGTGGGACCAGTTGATGCAGGGGAACGGGTTGGAGACATCTAAAGGTACATTTTAATTGCTTAGAACTTAATTAACAAAATATAGACTAGAAGACCAACACACATCAGGATTTTGGATTGGAACTGGATAGATTTTACCTCTGGAGAATCATTTTCAACTGAGGAGATCTGCTCTAATCTGGTTTGACAGAGCCTCTCCACCCAATGCTGCACTTTCTCAGACTCTTCTAGATCCTCCCTCTCAGTTTCTGACACCTGGTTGAATTAGTAAAGCCACACCCAAACATGGAAACTTTGATATACTAATGAGAACTTGTTGGACTGCCACTGGAAAGGGTACAAGTGTTCACTTGGGTACATTCATCCAAGTCAAGTTGCAAAAAGACTGAATCAATTACACACAATTAAACAAGGAGTACAATCTGCATAAAAATAAATCCTACTGTAACCTCAATGGAAATATCTGATACCTCTTGCAGAAGTCTGCTGATTTTCATCTGCTTCTCCCGCTCAAGTATCTCTTCCTTCTCCTTTGCAAGTTTCAGCTCAAACTCCATCTCTTTTTTGTTCTTTTTCTCAGCTGTGAGAGTGTCAGTCTTGGACATCTTCTTCTTCTTTTTGGTCTCTTTTCCTTTCTAAATATCCAAAGTAATTTGAAAATACCTGGTGGACTTTGTACCAAGATCAGTCCAACTTCCATGCAAACCATAACTTTGAGAATATCTCCAACATATTCCATAGTTCTAGCACACCAAACCAGCACAACATGCTTGCACACACAGTGTACCTTTTTGAGTGTAGGCAACTTTCCTTCATACCGATAGAACCAACCGAACGCTAAGAGAGCAAGAACGATACATTAAGTCCCATGCAAAAACTTTTCCATGATATGGTGTATTCTGTAGATTCATCCATCTAAAGGCTACCAAAAGATCCAACCAAACAAAATAACAAGCAAGATAGTCTACATGCAGTTAAAGTGTCTTAAAAACGATAAGTTTGTCTTCATCTGTAAAGTCATCTGAATTCTTTACTTACTTCTCCCATCTCTTCTTCATCTGACTCTGCAGCTGATGGAACCGGGAATCGATAAACAAGGCACAAGAAGGAGGCAAAAAAACAGATAGAAAGACAAAGATCACACAAAGAGATGATGCATTCTCAACATAAATGCACATCTGTTCATGCAGAGGAAAAAGGAGTAACATTCATGCATTAAAGGTACCTTTTGGGAAAGAGTAACAGTTCTACAAAGGTGTTCAAAGTTCATGCACTGGAGAGGCAGAGCATAGGCAGAGGTAGGTATTGTCAACTTACTGGAGGTTTTGGGTTTGGGTGAAGGTGCATTACGTGCAGGTGGTGGGGGTGAGGGGGAGGGCGAACGAGATTTGGGTTTCTCTTTGGAACCCCAATCTTCTTCCCAATCTTTGTGGTGCTTCTTTTCTGCAGCTTCAATTCTGAGACGCACAACACATACATTCAATGGACATCTATCCTGAAATGCCAGCTAAATAATTTTTGAGGACACACATGTATATATATATATATATATATATATATATATATATATATACACAGCGGGAAAATATAAATAAAATTTTTCACTCTTTGTTATATTGCAACCATTTACTAAAATCATTTAAGTTAATTTTTTCTCATTAATGTACACACAGCACCCCATATAGAAAAACACAGAATTGTTGATATTTTTGCAGATTTATTTAAAAAGAAAAACTGAAATATCACATGCACACACAAGTATTCAGACCCCTTGCTGTGACACTCATATATTTAAGTCAGACACTGTCCATTTCTTCTGATGCATGCATGTCAGAGCAAATAAGAATCATGAGGTCAAAGGAACTGTCTGAAGAGCTCAGAGACAGAATTGTGGCAAGGCACAGATCTGGCCAAGGTTACAAAAAACTTTCTGCTGCATTTAAGGTTCCTAAGAGCACAGTGGCCTCCATAATCCTTAAATGGAAGACGTTTGGGATGACCAGAACCCTTCCTAGAGCTGAGCCTTGGTGAGAGAGGTAAAGAAGAACCCAAAGATCACTGTGGCTGAGCTCCAAAGATGCAGTTGGGAGATGGGAGAAAGTTGTAAAAAGTCAACCATCACTGAGGCCCTCCACCTTTCGGGGCTTTTCCAAAGTGGCCTGACAGAAACCTCTCCTCAGTGCAAGACACATGGAAGCCTGCATGGAGTTAGCTAAAAAACACCCAAAGGACTCCAATAAAATTCTCTGGTTTGATGAGACCAAGATAGAACTTTTGGCCTTAATTCTAAGTGGTATGTGTGGAGAAAACCAGGCACTGCTCATCACCTGTCCAATACAGTCCCAACAGTGAAGCATGGTGGTGGCAGCATCATGCTGTGGGGGTGTTTTTCAGCTGCAGGGACAGGATGACTGGTTGCAATCGAGGGAAAGATGAATGCGGCCAAGTGCAGGGATATCCTGGACCAAAACCTTCTCCGGAGAGCTCAGGGCCTCAGACTGGGCCGAAGGTTTACCTTCCAACAAGACAATGACCCTAAGCACACAGCTAAAATAATGAAGGAGTGAGAGAACTGGAGAGGATCTGCAAGGAGGAATGGCAGAGGATCCCCAAATCCAGGTGCGAAAAACATGTTGCATCTTTCCCAAATAGTCTCATGGCTGTATTAGATCAAAAGGGTGCTTCTACTAAATACTGAGCAGTAAGGATCACATAATATTTCAGTTTTTCCTTTTTCATAAATCTGCAAAAATGTCAACAATTCTGTGTTTTTCTGTCAAAATGGGGTGCTGTGTGTACATTAATGAGGAAAAAAATGAACTTAAATGATTTTAGTAAATGGCTGCAATATAACAGTTGTATAAGAGTTGAAAATGTAAGGGGGTCTGAATACTTTTTCGTACCCACTGTATATACAGTACTGAGCAAAAGTCTTACTAGTACTTTAGGTCACTAGTATTTTCAGCAACAAAAAATTGTTTTAAGTTAGTTTGTTCCATCTTTTGCGGTAGAGTGTCAGTTGGATATATCAGTTTACATTTCCAAACATTATTTTTGTCATTAATTGTAATAACGCAGTGAGATTATTGTCTGACAACAGCCAGAGCTCCACACAGAGATCTGATCTGATCATCATCCAGTCTGTGACCTGGAATGACCTGAAGTAACAGAACAAACTCGGACAGACTCAATCCAGAACTGTGGCAACGTCTCCAAGACGCTTCAACAAATCTACCTGCAAAGCTACAGTACTGTTCAAAGTTTTAAACACGTGTAAAAATGCTGTAAAATGAGGATGCTTTCAAAAACTAATGGCATAAATAGATTTACTCTATCAATAAAGTTCTATTAACTAAATCAAATAAATATTTGGTATTACAGCTTTTGGTAAAATAGCTTCTGTTCTGAGGTACACTTGTCCATAGTTTTTCAGGTAGCTTTCCAGGTAGGTTTCTTTTAAGCATCTTACTTAGATGACGTTGCCACAGTTCTTCTGGATTGAGTCTGTCTCAGTTTGTTCTGTTACTTCATGTGATTCCAGACAGACTGATGATGATCAGATCAGATCTCTGTGTGGAGCACTGGTTGTTGTCAGACTCCTTGTACAGACAATAATCTCACTGCATTAATAAATGTTTTGACAATAACATAGTTTCGGGAGGAATCGCTGGACGAATCACGCACAGCTATTAGCAATTAACTAACCAATCCCCTTGTTAGATCGCCCAATCAAATTTCCAAGCACTATAAATATCGCAATTCCCCATTCATTCGCATCTCGCTTTTGCAAACCCTCCCCTCCCCTCGCTAGGGTTCTAATTGCAAGGGTTCGGAGCTGTTCTCCCAGCTCGCTCCCTGGACAGCATACCTGCCATTATTTATGAGGAAGCGTGAACTCGTGAATTAATAAACATTAAAACACTCAACAAAAATGTTAATAAGTTGACCTCTTTTGCATTTAACAATAAAAATCAGTGTCATCTTTATTATGCAACAAATTTTAACTTATTTTAACTTAATTTAATTTAATTGGCCCACAACCAACAGGCTGTGAAAACAAGACTTGATCTGTATTTCCATTCCTCACAGCTCTGCTTTCATCAACATCAGTTTGCTCCACTTTGCCTTCTGAGGTCTATTTACTCTGAAGATGTTTTTGCCTGGCAACATTATATGTTACCTTTCCATCTCTTTGCGATAGCGTTCGTCTTCCTCTGCAGTCTTCTGTGATATCTCCATCTTCCTCCTGCAAAATATTGCACATATGAAAAAAATCACAGATCATTTTTAATAACGATTTAATGCAGGATTATCAATTATTTGTCAACCCGTCATCTGATTATGATTCATCAGTTAACTAACATCATAAAAAGTGCATATAAGTACATTATGTAATGTAAATATATATTTGATTGATAATTAAAACTAGTATAAGGTGGATAGAACAGTACTCGATATGTTTAATAAAAGGTACATTTTAAGAAAACATGCATCCACGTTGAGTAGGTTTAAGTGCTCATGTATGTTTTTTTCACTGACTGGCGCTCTTTCTCCTGCTGTTCTTTGACAATTTTGTTGGTCTCTAATGCCACTCTCTTCTGATGCATTAGCTCTTGTCTTTCAAGCTCACGACGAGACTCAGCCGCCAGCCGCTCCTCATCCGTCATAAACAGCTCTCTTCCCTGAAACATACAACGTAGAAAAATCAATACTTTCACAGAAATATGTGCACAGACACACCCGTTCAATCCAATATATCCTCTACAGATCACATACATGCAGCAAAACACACACACACACACACACACACCTACATTATTCCCATCTCTTAAGAGCAGTTGAAGGCAAACCCACCAATAAGTAATGAAGAGGTTTACAGTATAATGCAAACAACACCTCCGCAATGTATCACCCTCATCTACAGCTTTCAGAGATTCATACTAAGCAAATGGCTTTCTTTTCCATACAGCCCCTCAAGGATAGGTAAAAGCATTGTGGTGGGGCTTTGAGATGGTCTCATGGAAGAAATGTATTCCTGTAAGTGAACTTACAGCTCCAGTGAGGACAGTAATGGTTAGACTCCTGCTGCTCTTTAACACTCGCACTGCCTGAAAAAACACACATTATCCGACACAGTTACCAGTTAAACATGCAGAGAGGTGCTTAATTAATGTTTGACATTTTCAGCAAGGTCCTGCTCACTTCTTGATGACTCAGGTTGGTGAAATCCACCCCATTGACCTCCACAATCTGGTCGCCAACCTACAGCCCACACAAATTAGCGTGTTACTACATTAAAATCAAACAGAAATGGTCTGTTAATGCAGTTCAATCTAGGAATGTAATGAAATGACCTGTAAGCCCACTTCAGCCGAGACTGAACCCGGTTTCACATTGCTCACGTAGATGCCTGGTTTCTGTGTTGGTCCACTGGAAATGCTATAACGGACAGTTAAAAGACATTTTTGGGAAGCATCCTTCATCACAAGATTAAACTAACAAAGGTAGGTTTCTAATAAAAAAAAAGTTTTTCAATGTAGTTAATCTGCTTTAGTGTATATAGTTATAGCAAATCAGTCTCTCTTACCTGATTCCCATGCCTTTAGTTCCTACCAAACTAAGGAAAACTTTCTTTTCTTTGATTTCTTTCCCTCCAATTGAAGCCAAACCAGCCACACTAGTCTTTTTCTCCTGAGACATTACAATAAAAACCAAACAAATACAGTAAATAAGAACTTTTATAAACTAGCCTAAATAAAAAAGGAAACTCTTACCCCTGATTCGGACACAAACTGATCCACAAACTGCCACTTCAGAGGGTCTTCAGAGGAGCTGATTATGGCAAAGTTATCATTTAGAAATATCATCACAGAAAGAGAGAACATTAATAAAATCTGTCTCACATATAAAACAGAATACTGTGTAATTGAAGTGACCCAAACTTACCTCTTGACAGGAATCATTCCCACATCTGTGAAGAGAGTGTCACAATGGGCATAATTTAAAAAAATAAAATAAATAAATAAATACATGCATTTAAATTTTTTTTATATAATATTATAAAAAAATATTATTTCCCTTACAACAATCCCTATAATTAGTTCTCTGAAGGACGACAGTTTTCTAATGAACTGCAACTAAGAGCTAAATCAACCGTTTAAGCCCAGAGGAACTGCAGAACCTGACTGTGCTCAGTGCATGATCATGACACAATGGAACAAAATTGTGATTAACTAATCAGATTTGAACCAGTTTATAGTTTTATTTGTGAAGTTTACCGTAGTGAAAAATAAATATATTTAAATGTATTTGAATTACATTAATTTCATGCTTAGTATGCTACAAATACATTTTCATATTTATGTGCTTAATAAAACGCCATGCAATTATACATTCAGTTTACTAAACTGATATACTTAAAGTCTGCTAAATTAACACATTTTGTACTTAATGCACTTTAATTGTGCAGAAGTAGTGCTTAAGTCCAATTAAAGACATACTTAGTATATTTGATTGTGCTAAGGTGGAACTATTGCAAGTATACTTTAGGTACACTTTAAATATTTAGCGTTTGAAGGGCAATAATACACAATCCTCATTAAAAGTGACATTAACAAGCATTTTAGGCTTATTAATAAGATATATGCAAGTATTAAAATCAGTAGGTCTTGAGTTATCTGTCAGTAAATATGTTAATAGATTTGAACCGTACTTAGTATGAAATAAATATATTTATTTATTTACTAGGGTATGTTCACAATCAGTGTTTGGTGCTTGTACAGCAGTGTCATTTATCTATGAAATTGGATTAATATGTCGTTCTAGGGTCAATAAAAATATATTGAATTAGTAATTAATAACACTCTAATTAATAAATGCAGCTCCGCAAACGTCAATATCAAACTGCAAAATCTTACGGCGGACTTTGAGAGACACAATCTTCTTGGTCTTAATGAGATTGATGACCTCCTCATGAATGCAGGAAGAGATGGAGTAGCCATTAATGCGCACAATCTCATCTCCAACCTGAAGAAAACAGCATATAAAACGTGTCAAATATGTCATTTATCCTTTTTTATAAACATTTAGTACAGAAACTACCAGTATCAATTTAATTATAGCCACAAAATGTATGAATAGTCACAATGAAGTCAATTATCTGACTTTTTTTTTCAGGAGGACAAACACTAATCATGAAGATCACAGTAATGGACAAGTAAAGCGTGTTTGGAATCAGCTGACAGGAAGAATTTAAAAGGCCTATAGCGCCCCCTAGTGGACCAAAGACACACTGGTCGTGTTTGTTGTGCAGCCCTTGTAAGTAACACTCATTAGTTTAATATAAGACAAGATTTTCAACAAGTGTGTTGTTTGCTGAAGCAGTGAAAGCAATGATGTTTATATACATTATAAGAACAACCTGATTTTTTTTTACCTGCAGGCCGACATTTCCTGCCTGTCCATCTTTGACTATCTGTGATATGAAGAGGCCAGAGCCGAACTCCAGCCCACCTCGAACACTCAAACCCAGACCCTCAGGATGTGTGCGATCCAGACGGACTTCCTTCAACTTCCTGTTCACAACAAAAGAAGACAAAATAGTTGCATGCTTTCAGTTTCATTCAGTTTATTTAGTTGACTATAATAGCCTAGAACGAACTATATTTGATTATTTTTCCTCTTTTCTCTGAGTGGGAAACAAAACCCAGTTCACTGTGGCCCTATTAGTGCTGTGCATCAGACACGGATGACTAGCGCTGCTCTCTCTGTGCTCATAACGCTGTTCCTTTGCCACGTCTGACCGAGCATGAGAGAAAACAATGCCTCTCTTTGGAGATGAGAGTTGTGCGGTCATTCTACCTCCTCTTCTCATTTCCCATGTCCCATTCTTTATTGCTCTGCTATTCATGCACAGAAATATTTCCATACTTCTCAGAAGCATCACACCCTATTAACCCCATTTTATTGCCTGTGCACCTAGTTTCTTCCCTCACCTGGATCTCTTTGGAGTGAGCTGGTCGTACTGCACCTGGTGCTTCAGAGGAATCAGGGGTCTGATGGCATCAAACAGAGGAAGGCGTTTGGGCTCATTTATCACCAGCTTCAGGTCGCCGACCAGGACAGGAATGTCCATGGATCTATAAGGGCAGAGTAGAGCGATTTAAACAGGACCTGATTGGAAACATGGAAACAGGGGGGCTACATTGATACAGTACAAATAGTTGCGGATTAAAATAACTGTTCTTATTCTACACTGATTCAACATGCTTGATACTAGTCTCTGTTATTCAGTCATTATTTAATATATTCCAGGAAGTAAAACGATCATGAGCATAAAACATATAGCAATAGTTCACAGAATAAGGTTAGGTTTAATGGCGAAGTGCCTAAATTCCGCACCACCAAACAGAATCAAATAAATAATACACAATAAATAAAATGATAAATAAAAATAATGTTGTTAAACAGGTTTATAAAAGAAAAAAGAATGGATCGATTGAATAAATTGACAAATAATGGCTGGATAAGCAAAGTAATAAATAAAAAATTAAATATTAAATTAATTTGAATGAATCAATAACATTTTATTTAAATAAAATAAAATAATTTGGGATTTTATAAACATATAAAAAACTTTTACCACCAGTTTTCAAAAATATAGCCTCATTCCTATTATGGTGTAATGAAAGTTAATACATCATGATGTAAATGTAATAATTATTTATTTAAATCTTTATATAGTTGGAAAAATCTTAATTTTTGGAAAACAGAGCATTTTTATGCTATACTATTACAATAAAATATAGTGTTGCGCTGACACATAATTTCTGGTTAATATTTATAGCAAGCATTTCTATTCTTCTAGGGTTTTTCATGCTTCAAGAAAACTAAAGCTTTTCTTTTTGTAACCTGGCACAGAAAGATGGACAATTTGCTATTTGCATAAAAAAGCCCAGATGTTATATTCATCCCACATTTGTCCATTTTAACAGGTACACACACTCTCTAAAATAAATGGAATCATATATTTATGTATATATATAGGTTTTTGCTGTGATAATGTAAGATTAACTTATATTAATTATTTCAACAAAAACAAATTCAGATGTTACTTGTTGTGGAAAATGACATTTTATACCCACATAAAGTCTGCTTATGAATTTGGAGGCAGTTGCTCTATGAATCATTGATATTTCACTCTTGACTCAGATATCAGAGACAAAGGGACGCGAGAGAATGGCTGCCCTTGAATGCAGGGAGGACAGTGGAAATGATCTGATCCAAGTTACCTTTCCATTGGATCAAGCCTCCTATTCCAGTCCAGCGGAGCAATGACGTGTTGATTTACACACAAGATCACAAATAAAGAGCCCAGGGAACGCATTCAGCATTTCCTATTCTTACACTTAAACCGACACTGAATACGTTTGTCCTTTTGAATGTGCCATGCAGCTTTCATTCGATCAACAGATTACCACTGATGGAAAATGACTTCATTCATCAGCCTCTAAAACTCCAGTAAACTTTTATATTCTCTATTCTATTCAGATATTATATTTATGTTGCACATTTTATAAATATTTCTTTAAAGGAAGAAGTGTACAATGAATTACAAGCATTTAACATTTTCTGGTTGCTTTGTTGTTCTATTGGTTTGTAGGTAGTGTGTTTAAATTTCTTAACCTAATATGAGCAATGGTAATAATAGATAGATGGATAGATGGATAGATGGATAGATAGATAGATAGATAGATAGATAGATAGATAGATAGATAGATAGATAGATAGATAGATAGATAACAAAAAAAATCATTTGATGGACTGAATGAACACACAAAACCAAACAGGTGAACAAAACAAAAAAATAACATGAACTAAATAAATAAGTAATATTGACTGAATTAGCAAACACAGCTGAATGGATGTACTTACTGGTGGTACATACGGAGAACATCATACAGATAGTCCTTCTCTGCTTCATTATCAATCAGCAGCTCCACCTGAACAACACACACACAAACCTCTGATCATCAGTAATAACAAAAAAAAAACACTATCATGTATATTTTACCTGATGGCGGCTAATCTGCTGTAGAAATGTTTTAAGGAAGCGTTTCGGCCAGTCAATGATGTAACACATGTCTCTCTCACTGAGTGAGAGACTAAGACAGAAAGTGGAGTGAGGAGAGAGGAGGTGGAGGAACTATTGTGCGTGTGTGAGTCAAGCGACTCTCAGATTGGTTGTTTTTAGTTGAATAGGTCAGGTGGATCTTTTTCTGTATTGTGAGTATCATTAGTTCAGGTCTGCTCCACTGGACCTGTTAACGTCCCTGAGGTTTATCATGCTAGCAGTGTCACCTTACAGTGAGTGTCCGCGCACTATTATCATAACAATGTTAAAGGAATAGTTTACCCACCCTCGAGTAGTTTCAAACACAAAGACTGAACACAAAGGAGTACATTTTGAAGAAAATTTGTAACCAGGCTGTTTCGGTGACCATTGACTTCCATAGTATTTTTTTTTTCTACTATTGAAGTCAGTGGTGACCAAAACAACCTGGTAACACACTCTTTTCAAAACATCTTCCTTTGTGTTTAGCAGAACAAAGAAATGCATAAAGCATAAAGATTTGGAACTACTTGAGGGCGAGTAAATGATGAGAGGATTTTCATTTTTGGGTGAACTGTTCCTTTAAGGCAGTCTGTGTAATGTGAGGTTAGCGTGCTGAACTGAAAAGCCAAACTTTTTTGTTTCTAAATAAATAAATTGATGGCTGGACAAACAAATAAGTTGAACAGATTGGATGAATGAACAAACAAACTTAATGGTTGGTTGGATAAACAAACAAACACACAAAAACAAACAAACTAATGAATTAAACTGACTGAATGACAAACAGAAGAACTAACAAACAAATGTCTGGATAAACAAAGGAAAGAACAATACATTTATAATACATTTATTTAATTGTCTGAATGAACAAACAAAAGCAGACACGGATGAACAAAACAAACAAATAAATTTAGTGGACTGAAAAAACGCATAAAACCAGGTGAATGAATGAATAAATAGCATGGACTGAATGGTCGAACAAAAATGAGTTTGTTAATGAAATGTGGGAGTGGAGGGTGAGTAGTTTTAGGGGTGGAAATGGGATCCAGGGGGTGGAAACAGGTAGGTTTCGGGATATGTAAAGTGGGAGGAGTATTGCACTGTAATATTAGTGTATTTGCAGTACATGGTCCTCCTCAGGAACTTTCCACTTTATATAAAGTGTGACACCTACCACTATTTATATGTAAAGTCTAACTTACTGACCGCTGCTAAATCCATAGAAATAACATAAAGTGTAGCCCTTTCTTTACCACAAAGCATTATTAGTGTACTTTCATTAACAAATCCGAGGGTTGATCACGGACTAACGCATAATTCCGTGTTAGTGTGACGGAATCTGCAAAAATTCTGCGATGGGCTCACAGAAAAAATTAGAATGTAAGTCAGTGATCCACGCACGGATAACTGGATTCAAATATTAGGTAATGATATTGCCATTATTGCATGTATTGGGGTGTGATTTTTCACTGTAAATAGGCACAGCAGGTTTATTTATATTAATTGATTTATACATGTATGAGCACGTAACCCAACACCTGCCCCTAAACCTACTATTTGCTAATAAAACACGTAGATACAACTACCGACATTATTATTAAAAAGGATTAATACTCCAATTTTTCAGAGGCAAAAGGACTGAATCATCTCTCCGTCCGCCATGACTTTGTACATTTCTATTGGCTCTTGTGTTTCTAAAATAAGCATTTCCATATAGCTCCATATCTACACCAGCGTTAGGCCACATACAGTAAAACAGTGACTGTGTGTACAAAGGCCGTTTAAGGTTTCATAAACATTTTAATAAGCCCAGATGGCAGTCCACCCTTGGACTTTAATGTCATAAACTGATGCTGAAAGCAGAAATATGTCATTAAATCAGCTTCTTATCCTTTTGCGGGTTATGCCAAGTGATTTGAAAGAGACAAGTGAACAGAAAGGTCAGCGGCACCATGTATTATTGTGTAAATTAAACCCAAAGCTTAATCATTTATAGTGTGGCACGGCTTTCCCACCCCCATCTACAGGCTATAAAACAGGCTGGACAATAAATGCCACAATCATTTCCGCCTGACCACACACCTCTGCCACTTCAGCTAATGCTGAGGAAAAGCTGTCTGTTGTGTAACTCCATGAAGCACACAACAGATGGTACAAGTCTACAGTTACACACACAGGGGTCACATGGTGTCTTAAAAATAAGCCTATGAATAGATATCTGAATTAAATCATTCAGTGTAATTTAAAAATGTAGTAACCACAACGAAGTTTCAACTTAATGTTTAGCAGACAAAAAAATAATCAATATCTATTGTACAACAATTACCAGCACACTCGGTAGCATACACCTGTCACCTGCTCAGCCAATGACAACGCGTACATTATATGACGTCACGCACCTTTCTACCGGTAAATTACACTTTAATGCGAATTTTTTTCTTGAGAAATTGGCTAAATATGTCATTACATCGAAGTTATTAAGTTATACCAACTAACATGTTAACTGTAGTGACAGAAAAGTTTAAAAAGTCACCTTTTTATTGCGAAACAAACTTAGCCAACCAAATAACGAGAACACAGAAATACTTTGCGTGTCGAAAACTGGGTTAATATTAATTTGTTTCGTATAGTAATGTTTTATAGCGTGGATGCGTGCTCCTTCGTCATTCCTGAGCAGCGAGATCGATAGGACTAGACTGCTAATAACTAAAAATGCAAACAAAGCAATTGGCATAGTTTACATTATACAGTAGCAGTTTTTTAACCTACCTTATGCCGAAATTCCCTCGCCACTTTTCGCTCCATGATGAACGCGGGTGTTTTCCGGGTGTGTGTGTGTGTGTGTGTGCGTCAGTCAGTCAGCTGTGTGTGAGAGGACGGTGGAGTATCAGCGCCGGTCATAGGTCGATTCTGTAATATTGCTGTTAGCTTTATCACACGTGCTTCTGGATTCAGAGTGCTGTCTAACACCAAACCTTTTCATTTTTCTTCTACAATGAGCACATAAATTGGAACAAGCCGCAGGCGATGTATGAAGATCATAACAATATATCGAAACACATTTCTAAAATAATAATATAAAGTAGTAGTAGTAGAAAAAGCATCAAAAATAATCTATCTTACTCTGTCTGCCCACCCATCTGTTGCTCTATCTGTCTTTTTTCACCTTTCTGTAACAATACAAATTGTGTCAAAGCATTTTTACAGTCTCAAATAGGAAAAGAGGTGGTAAATTATTTAAAATAAAAGAATTAAACACCCAAATTTCAGTTAAACCCGTTCCTCAGTTGCTTTGGTGCATTTCTCAGATCAGAAATGACACTTGTTCAACCTCCACATCATCTAGTCACCTGTGCACATCATAAAAGCGGTTTCTCATTCTTTTGAACAAGTTGTGATTGGTTTGTTTCGTTCATGCAACTGATCATTTTCCTACATTTTCAGTCGCTAATATAACGTTGCTCAAAATGTGCATTAGTCTTAGTCTTTAAAACCTTGAGTCATTACATGCAAAATAGTTGATAGTTGTCATAAACTGTCAAACATATTTTCTACACATTGAATTATTAGCCATGAATTATGCAAGTGAATCTAGACTTTTATAATGAAATAATATAGCTCAACCAATTATGAATCAGTTATAGAGGGCGCATCTCATGAATCTCCTGTATAAACCATGTATAGAAAAAGGACAACTCATAAGTTACTGATTCTGACAATGGATGCATTTCCAAAAAACGATCGGAGTAAGCAGCCAAGAAGAAGAAGAGGAGTAAGGCTCAAAGGGTATAGAGTCAAAACAGAGGAAGAGGCAGAAGAGGCCATGGACCGAGGCACATATTAGATTAAATAAAGGTTATTATTGTGGACCATGTTGACAATCATGGGCTTACAATGACTCAAGGTTGCAACTTGAGAGATCAACCTTATACTCAGTAATTGAAACATTTTAAAACAGTTTCTTTTAATCAATATCCCACATACAGTAATGTGTAAATTTGTATTTTTGATACAATGATGTGGTGACATTTTTGATTTTCTTTACAGTAACTGTCATCCTTTAGTCATAGTTTACATCAGGCAACACTACTGAGTGTTATGCTGTCAACACGACTAAGACATGTCATCTTGTTTGTGAAGAATGACACACAGATGATATGTCATTGACATAAATACTTTTGAGAGATCAACTAAAGGTTCTGATTTAAATTACAGGGGTTTGCAGGTAATCCATTGCGTGGTGCTGTTAGTATGAATTGTTTTGAAAAATGCACGTACTTCTTTGCAAATATTAAGGATGATTTGAGAAATGCACCAAATTAAGTACAATCAAGTCAGCAATATTGCTTCAAATGAAGTGTCCCCAACTAAGAAAAGAAGAGAAATGAAAACTTTATAATGTACCATTCAAAATGTGCAGTGAAGGGTAGACTAGACAGTTCCTATCAGCTCCTACCAGTAGTGTTTTTAATCACGCAGTATGTTTTTAAACTGCAATTCACAATATTTTACCCTGTGTGTGTTCTACAGCCCTGTTTCGAGGGTCTTTGTAATTATCATTATTTATCACCATGACAAAACATTAGACCCAAGACCACACACGTTTACAGGATAATGTGTGTGCTCGTATGTGTCCTGAAGTTAGAGCTGGCATATTCTTGTGTGTGTGTGTGTGGGAGACAGTGTATGTGGGTGTGTACATGTGTGTCTGTGAAGTGCTCATTTTCAGGGGAAGCAGTCAGGTTGGCCCCTGCTGGTTCAGCTGTTGCCAGTGTGGTGCTCTTGGGGGGTTCGAGCCCCTGCGCTGACCCAAAGGCTTACAGAGAGGGATTACAGCCTGTAATACTATCTCATCAACCCACCATCAAAACACACGGACGGACAAAACTTTAGAAGGCCAGAACAGAATCACTCTTCAGACTGAATTAAGCATATATGAATTTTAAATCACTTTTAAACATGCAATTTCATTTACAGTAGCTTTAGAGTTTAATATGAAACGCTAAAAGACTCTGTCGCTATAAAGTAATCAATAATGTACAGTTTTTCTTTTAGTTTAGAGGGTTAAAACAAATGCTAAAAACACATTTCATATTTAGCATCATATTTAAATATATAATGAATATAAACACAAAATATTCTTCTGTGAGTCACTTTGTGAGTGTCTCCTAAATGCATGAATTTAAATGTAAATGTTACAAAATAGTAAGATTAATTTGAAAAGCAATTTCCCTAGATCCTTCAATAAACATGTCATACAAAATATTAATTATAATATAATACATTACTATAATACTTCGCATCTATTCATACAAGAGGTACTATGATCAATGTCCTCTAGGTGGCAGTATGGGAAAGCGATAGTCATGCATCAGCCCACTCTTACAGTAAGTTATGACACTCATGCATCATAAAGCAGTCAGTCTGTGCTGCAGCCGTGGCCTTAGCAATGACTTGACGGATTATTATATGCATACTCATATTCTGCATCGAGCTTTACATAATCAATTAAATGGATGTTTCACACCAAAATTAAATGTTGTCGTTCTTAACTCACCCTCCTGCCATACCCAATTATAAAAAACGAGTTGTTGGTCAGAAATGAGGATTTAGTAGCTGTAGTAGTATTTCTGTTTTCTACATTTTTGACTTTCACAGGCTTTTTTCAGTCACACCAACTTGCAGTCATCCTCCACCCAGCCCTTGTGTTTCAGGCTCACAGGAAGAGTCACATTGTGAAGGTGTTGAAAGGGAACAGGCAAATGTGTTAGTCTAGCACTTATGCTAAATGCTCTTACACCTACAAAAATGTGTGTGGTTCGAGGTGTGTGACTCCAGCTACTGAACTTGTGGCCCACCCTGTGGTTGAGCATAATACGAATACAGCATCCAGTTTCTTTTGTAAAAAAATGTATGTTAAGAAAAAAGTGGCATTGCCACAATGTTAAAGTGCTAGGGTAGTGTAAGTGGGTTTTGCTATGCTACAATGCTAGTTGTTATTGTACATTTAAAGGATTTGTTCCTTACTTTTTCATCCACCAAATCTGAGTTTATTCCTACTACTAAAGTAGCTCTACAGGCCATAGTTAAACAAAAACTAAGTTTTCATAGGCTATGTGACGTTATCTGAGTGATTCATAATACTATTTACTTATTTGTGATTATTATTATTCCCACTAATACTGGTGATTTTCATTACTGTACTAATGTATATACTTGAGTATTATTACATTTTAAAACCATTTCCATCAGGGTCCTCAACAAACAAACATGCCATCTATATGTACAAAATCTGTGCATAACAAAACAATATGATTTCATTTTAAAAACAAAACAAAACAAAACAAAACAAAACAAAACAAAACAAAACAAAACAAAACAAAACAAAACAAAACAAAACA
>JAUYWG010000066.1:13131289-13147484 GCA_034779775.1 Enteromius afrohamiltoni | reverse complement strand
GTTACATTTTGACAAAGGAATGTTAGGTTTTGATAGCAGAGTTTAGGTTTTTGAAAGTAGAGTTTCAATTTGACACAGATGTGAATGGTATATGTTGTGTCATGTTTAACTGTGTTTAGAGTTGTGTTCAAGCAACGGGCAAAAACTGTAAAACAATTTCCTCAGGGTCCTCAACAAACAAACATAATATCTGTGAGCAAAACAAATCCTTTTACTTGATGATAAGATCAAAACGTACCTCATGTGTCAAAAATATTCAGCTGTAATATAGTAATAATATAGAGTCTGAGTTTTATTCTCATGCTAAAGCAGCTCTACAGTCAAAGATCAAATATAGCTCTGAAAAGCTGGTTATATTTAGCGGTGCGATTCATCGTATTTTTATTCCGTGAGGTGCTGGTAGTCTGTGAGGGATGTTGGCGGACGTGCGGACCTGGAAACTTGCTGAAGAGAAGCGCAGTACAGTGTTCACAGTAACTCATGGTGGCCTGAATATCAGGTTCCTATACATGGCAATCCAACCCGATTCCTCCATCCATCTCGCTGTGTGACAAATTGTGAGCTGCCTGCTACTACTGCTGAAGAGATAAAACACCACAAAAACTGAAGGATTTACAGCCATGCTTGTGGTAAATAAGTCAAGGGGTCATATGTAAAAGACAAGCAAACAAACAAAAATGTATTTCATTGCAATTTCATTTGTGATATTTAAGCAAATCTTTAATAATGTGAAGTAGGTGATATAAAAAGTACCAGAAGTTCCAGCAAAGCAATTTAGAGACATATCTGACCCACTGACATTTACCTTGGTGAAATTTTAGAACAGTGTATCTCAGCTGCAGTGACTGGGCACCTTAGTGTCTAAGTATGTCTCATTTGAGAATGTGAGTGTACTTCTAGGTTATACTTTATATATGGTGTTATGTGTGCAGTACAATATCACATTTTCTTCAGTTACTCATGTCATGACAATTAAAAATTTATATTTTTAATGACACAGCTACAACCAAGACACTTTAAATAAGAACTCCTTCATTATTATTAATATTATTCTTATTATTTTACCCCATATCAGGTTTAAACAATAGCTTTTAAAGCTAGCCATACAATTTGCTGAAAATAATATATAATATAAATACCTGAAATATGTTCTGAAGCATTGTCACCAATGCTGGTACTGTATATCTGACAACAACCTCACAAAGAAAGGCCTGCTGGTTTTTGTTTTATTATTATTATTATTATTATTATTATTGTTATTATTAATAAATTGAATAATTAAAACATAATTAGTTAACATTTTGTAACCAGCCATATTTATTTATGTACTTGTATGTTTGTTTGTTTATGATTTTACCTATCTACTTATTTAATTAATGCATTTTCTATTCAAACAATTGTAATAATCATTTACTAATAATTTGCTTATTTATTGATCATTTATTAATTTATTCAGTAATTTAGTTGTTTGTTTGTTCAATTTTATACTTATTATTTTAGTTAGGGTTAGAGTTATTTAGTTTTATAGTAATCACTTAATATCATTTAATCTGTCATCAGTAGATATTTTTCTGTTTATATATATTTATACATTTTGTTATTTTTCAATAATTGATTTATTTGACAATTTATTTATATACTTTTTCATCGCTCAAACCTTTAACACATTTGTTGTTGGTTTCTTCTCTTGTAGTTTAGTGTCACCTGTTTTATGTCACATGATATTGGGCTTTTGAGGCCAGCAAATTTTTCATGACCTAGCATACGGCAAAGTCTTTACGACATGCTTGATATATGCATTAAATGAATATCGTATTACACCTCCTGCATTATTCCATTGATCTCCATGATCATTGACCATGGTTGGGTCTGAGGGAACAATGGCTGTGTTGATGGGACACGGGCTTCGCAGAGTTTTAGTCGTCCCTCCAGCGGCCCGGCCAGCAGCCGTGGGCTTGCAGTAATGGGCAGGCGGGCGTACGGGCGGCAGGGCTGCTGGTAAAGGCTTGAGCACTGCAGCTGTCAGCTGGCACACTCCCATCTCACAGAGAAATGACAGCTTTTATCAAAGCCAAACGCCTGCTGGGGACGAGAAGGCCTTTAGATGCTGGAGGAGAGTTTACCAACTCCAGCATGCAATGAATTGTTCTAGAATCTACAACCGACACTGCTTGTATCCTGGTCTACACATTGCCTTCACTATACCCGTTTACCGTTGTTTCGATCCGTGTAATAAATATGCTGCAATATGTACCTGTACCCACGTAATAAAACAAAGTGGTCTAATAAAAATATGTACCCTTACTGCACGTTTCACCGAGGTTTCAAAGAGAAATGACCACTGAGTTGTGCGAAAACACAGGTTCAATTAGTGAATCCTGGCACATTTTTTAATTTTATTATTATGTTGATCTAGGTACATAATGCAGCGGTTCAGACTGTTAAAGTTAATGCTTGGTCAGGTTAGAAATACGTGATAGTGTTAACAAATGCAAAACTGGTTATAAAAACTCATTTGTTGATGCAAACGTACTATTTTAACTTCCTTTAACACAGATTTTTTTAACTCGTAGTCACACAGGATTCGAACTCCTCTAATCTCAAGTACATCTCTGTATTCCGTGAGCTACCGAACAAACCTACCGTCTATGAAAACCCATAGATATGAAGCTGGATATGTGTGATGCTAACATTCAAAAGCATCAGTTTTTCAAATCTCCCAGCATATTAATATTGTTTTGAAGACACTGCAGTGCATATTTCGTGTGTCTAAAAAGTGCACCCAGGTATGTTTATGACATGAGACCAGGTAGAATAAAAATGTGCCACGGTTGCATATTAAACATGTGTTTTAGCGACATTTTACTTTGAAACTGCTGCGAAACATGCAATAAAGTACATAATTATGGGGTTGCAGAAATGTATGTAAAGGCCCATATTTCCAATGAGCCTGCATGGGTTGTGTGATTGCTAAGGTGTTTCGAATGGTTTGCATACAGTTGCTAATTTGTTCTGAGTTTTTTAATCCAGTTACTATACAGATGCTTGAGTTTTTTCCTTGGTTGTTGCAAGGTGGTTACTTAGGTGCAAGGTGGCAAATATTAAGGTCATGCTGAAATTTAACTCACACAGCAGATCCAAAGCAGAATTGCACAATATATAATCTAAGTTGTCATCTGATTTCTCAATTGGTCCAAATGGAAAAATCACACCTCTGTCCCAGGGCTATCACCGCCTCTTAACAGTCTTAACCTGAGTTCATGTTTCAGTGGGGGTTTGGGGTGTATCTGTTCTTCTTCCAAGAGCTGGATGCTGAGACAGGCCAATTACTGAAGCTAAAAATATGGCAGCATTTGTTTTAGTTAATGGCAAAGTTACACCCAAGGCCAAACTTCTGTGGCACAGAGCAGATAGAGTTTCGGTGCTGACTGCGCTGGATGCCTGACATACTGGAGTAAAGAGATGGGACGAGGGTCAGAGACACTGCGCCCTCTGAAGAGCTCAGTTACCTACGTTTATAGGATGAAGTGACAAAAAGCGAATGCTTTTTTACAGTGGGATTCATCATCCATTATTTTCAAGTAAATAATATAGATGGTTTATAACACGCACCAGTTTAGCATTGCAGAACCATTGCAGAAAACGTATATGTACGTTTTATAGAATCTATATAATTTATAATTTATGTAATCTACACTACATTGTACAGTATATATGTATATATATATATATATATATATATATAGGTCAAAGACAAAGAGGGTTAAACCATAAAAACAATAAGCATAATACTACTTTAAATTGTTGTTTCCCCCACCCAAAAATGTAAAAGTTCTCTATTTAAATTAATTATTATTTAAATTAAAATTATTTTTATTTTTTTCTGAGCCAAAAGTAAATATCACAGATTATTCACTGATTTACTAAATTTACCCACTAAATGGAGTACATTTAGTAATTCAATGTATCAATCTTGTCAGGCACATTTACAACAAAAATCAATTTATGACACATTAAAAGATGAATTAATTTCATTCCAAATATAAATTAGTTGTAATTGTATTTTTTGTGCCACTATCCTAGGTTTTATCATTTTTTTTGCACAATAAAATTTTACTTGCTTCCTTATTTTTATATATATTTTAATATGTACAAGTCAGAATAAGCATGCTGTTTGAATTTTTATTAATTATTATTTTTACCAAATTTGACATTTTATTTTCCAAAAACTTATTTGAAACCTTAAAAGAAGACACTTTACTTACATTTAATATGCTTTCTATGGACGTAAAATTACTTTTGTGGACATCTTAACATATTATTATTGTTATTATTATTAGCAACTGAATTATTGAACATGTTGCTAGTTACTATTGGCTAGTTACCAGTTTATAATGTGTTAGCAAACGTGTTGAGTGTTAATAAAACTGCAAGTTAAGGATTGTGCTATATGGTGTTAACAGATGAAGTGTGTGCATACCTTGATTGACTCTGAATGGACTGCACACACACACACACACACACACACACACACGCGTTTGCGTATTTGAGGAGTGTGCCACCAATACAGCTCCATTACGCCAAACACATTTGCTCTGTGCCTTATTTACTGATCCCTCCATGCATTACATCAGCACACGCCACTATCCTGTTTCGCAAAAGTTGAAATATTCATCGCAACATCTGTTTAATTAAAGCCCTGGACATAATCTCCCGTGCCAAAGTTTGTAGATTTAGAGCTCTGCCACAAGTTATGCATTTACGTCCCCCTCCTCCTTCTCTTTTTTTTCTTGAATGGGAGTTCTTATCTAACAGTTGTTTTATTATTTATCCTCCTGGCATTAGGCTAACAGTTGCTGTTGGGCCCTCTGCTCCCCCCGGCCCGTGTCGACACCTGCAGCTGTCATTTCTGCCGTCCCCACGGCTACCGCGGCCCTCTCGTTGGCACGCTCCACCCCTCCTCCAGCGATGGGCCTCTTTGTAGGGCCCCTATCTGAAGAGCCCGAACCCGCTGTGACAGAAGGTCAAACATTCACAGATACTTACATGAGCTGACTAAAGCATGAATGACATTCACTCTAGACATGAAGAAAGCCACTTGTCCAAGGCAGAAAAAATCATTCACTTTATTTAAATGAACTGTTTTCCCTTATTTTAACATGTATTTTAAATATATAATATCACATGTGACCCTGAAACACAAAACCAGTCTTAAATCACTGGGGTATGTATGGGGTACAGCCAAACATTACATACATGTTAAAAATAAAATAAACACACCAAAAATACATCAAAATTATAGATTTTTCTTTTGTACCAAGAATCATGAGGATATTAAGTAAAGATCATATTCCATTAATATTTTTTTGTACATTTTCTACTGTAAATATATATAAACGTACATTATTATCAGTAATATGCATAAGAACAACTTTAAAGGTGATTATGCTCTTCTTTTTTTTTTGAACCCTCTGATTACAGATTTTCCAATAATTATATCTCTGCCACATTTTGTCCTATCATAATAAACCATACATCAATGAATTTCACTTATTTATTTAGCTTTTAGATTAAGTATACCGCTCTGTTTTGAAAATTTCACCCTTATGACTGGTTTTGTGGTCCCACACACACACAGACACACACACATTAAAATTATAATTTTAGTGTATAATATTACTGAATATTTTTATCCAATAAATGCAGCCTTGGTTGGCATTTCTTTAAAAACATGCAATATAGATATTATAAAATATTACTCAGACTTCATGCACAACAAAGTTGCAGCTATACTCATTCACAGACATTTTGTCTTGCACAAGCAGTATGAACGGCTGCAGCACTTTCTGAAGAACATTTGTGGATTAAAGGCTCACTCTCTCTTGGACTGGACTCCAGTACATCCGCAGGTACAGGGCTCTTGTTTCTGCAGCTGCCGCTGGGCCTGAATTCCCTGGTGGAAATCCTTTGCTAGGAAATGTTTTGTTTTGCTGCACTTCTGTGTCTCCATCTGATCTCTGCAGACCTGTCAGCAGATCCCAAAGCTCATGAGAAATCACTGAATAATATACTGAATCGTTAATATTTGATAACTTTAGAAGTTTACAATGCTTTTCTTTTTAGATGGTATTAATATACTGTTTTCGCTTTGTATTTAAAAAAAATTCTTCTATCCCATTACATTTACCACATAACACACCATTCCATTTACAACCTAAATCCTAATTCAATTTTAATGATTTTAAAAACTATATTGAAATGGTTTTTACAAGTTTATATCAGTGTTGCCAAATTTGTTTGTGTTGCCACTTTGACGCTCTTTCCGTGGGATGTTTTTCATTGTCCACAGGTTAAAGCGACCCCAATAACATGATATTTAGCCCTTGGAAATCAACTTTAATCAAGGGAACCAAGCCAAAAATGTGTATTTTACCCCACTGGTTTTACCCTGAAATCTCTTTTGAGCAGCAACTGGGCGGCTTTTGCTGAAAAAATCAGGCAACCCTGAAATACATCCAAAATTGCTTATATACAAATACAAAAACACACATACAAATACTGATGAGATCAGGCAATTAATGAAAATGATGTGGTTATTACTTATTTCTGTATGATCTGAACCTTATAAGGACGCCGCAGGGATGCCAGCTTTTTTTTTTTTGTACTGAAGCTTGGGTTGGGGGGGCGGAGACATGAAGCAATATACACAATTCTTACATGTGAAAATCAAGGAATACACAATATCGATAAGATATGGATATAAGTGAAGGGAATCACAGCCTTCTGGCTGACTGTGGAGCATAAGGTTTTGTAGCCACAACCTAATATTTTTGTAGCCACAACCTGTTGGAGCTACTCCACATCTAGGGCTGTCTGCGGGGCAGGAGGACTCAGGTTTGCCTTGGTAGAGGGAACCAGAGAAAAAGTACATGGATCCCATGGAATGGTGCAGAAAGGAGACACCAGCCAGCTTCCCGCTACCTGCTTGTCTGATTTAAGACACGGGAGGACACAGCCTATGCGCGAAGAACCTAGCAAAGGTGTTGGGTGTCGCCCAGCCTGCAGCCTTACAGATATCTGCTAGAGAGGCGTCATGAGCCATAGGTGGAGGCAACACTCCTTGTGGAGTGGGCTCTAAGACCTAAGGGGCACAGCTCTCCCTGGTATAAATAAGAAAGGGAGATGGTATCAACCACCCAATGGGCCAACCTCTGTTTGGAGACAGCATTCCTTCTCTGCTGACCTCCAAGAAGGGGCTGCAGCGAGTTGTGACATGCGGTGGAAGCGTAGACCACCCTGTTGGTTGATGTACGCAACGGCTGCAGTGTTGTCCATGCAGACGCACGTGTCTGGGGAATCAAGGGAACATTGATCGGATGTCCGGATAGACATTCTGGGGAACGCCTTACCAGGCGTGGGAAAAATGCTCTTTTTTTCTCCCCTGTATTGCCCAGGGAGGACCTCTCATGGCACACTGTGCACTCAGTTGTGATCGCGCGCAGGTGTGCAAAAAGCTGGCTTACTCTAGCCTTTACAAAGGCTACCAGCCCGCTGGGATCACCAATCAGCTGCCCATTCCTTGCTGATGGTGAAGAGTGAGCATGAACTCGCAGGAACTCTTTTTCCGCGTTGAGGATTTCTCCGTCCAGCAGACTCGAACAAAGGCATACAATGCAGCGAGGCTTCGATGCGAAAAGCTGCAAGTGCGTTACATCTGTGCCCTCTTATACTCATGTAGTGATGAGGTGCACCTGGCTGTAATTAAATGCACACCATTGGCCTTTTCGTATTACTCGAAGGCCATCGGTCTCTCATGCGAGTTCCCATATGTTACGTCGAAGTGACTCAACTGAAGGGGAACTATATATATACAGCGTATGTAGTTCTACAGCCAGCATTGTGAACATAAATCCAGATTATCCAACCTGATCTCATGGCAATTCGTACATACATTCGTTGTATATATTTGTACGAATTAGCACAAATTTTCCACCTTGTACGAATACTTAAGAATTGGTCATAAGACTGTGTTGGATTAGCTCATTTAGCAAGATTAGCTATGACAAACATGATTACTAGGCCATGAAGAAAAATTAAATTAGCTGGAAAGCTTCATAAAACAACAATGTTGTATGTCAATTGAGCATTATTGAGCAGCCTACATGTGTGGCCACCAATAAAGCCTCCCACGTGTCAGTCAGGACACTGTCACTTACCACTTACCAACACAATAAAACATCCAGAAAAGTCGACCGTTAGCCTCAACCTGGACCTACAAAGAGACAACAGCAGCTTCTCCCAGATGGTTTTCTACTCACTGAGGTGATTCAGGTTTAACACAGTATATATACACAAGTTTCATTTCTCTTTAAATATAAGGGCTTTGGTGTACAGTTTCACACTGTTTAAGCTGTAGTCTCTTGTAAAACAGTTGTCTTTTAGCAATGCTAATGCTATTGCTACAGAATCCAGCACAAACAGTCCCAAAATAGGGCAAAAACTTAATAAGATCACTGCAAAGTCTTAACAATTCTAATAATAATAATAATAATAATTAGAATTCTTGAAATCTGATGACTTTCTTCACTTTCAAAATAATTGTTCAAACATTGTAAACAAAGCCCTTGTGGCCTTGAATTTATAACTGAAACCAAAAGTACGTCTTACTCATCAGGCCACATGGGATTTCATAGTCAAACTTGAGGTAAGAAAAGACCACAGAACACATGGAGTCAATCTGTTCACTTCTGCTCTCTGACAAACCGACTTTTGTGTTTTTACAACAGATAGAAACCAAATTCTTCCAGTCTTAGCAAGATCTAGAAATGTAAGCCAAATAAGCATACAGAAGCAATGACATGGTGTCCTGGGATTCCTGTTGACTAAGTTGTACAGTATGTGCTGGATGATGAAATCTGGTTTGGTAAATTTAATTTGCCTCAAAATATGCATTTCTCTTTCTAAAAATAAGTGAATAAGTATTGTATATTTTGTTGTGACATGAATTTAAGTTTATAAAGGTTTAAAAAAATAAAATAAAATAAAATAAATAAATAATAATAATTACCATATGTTTTATGTAGAACACTTAAGGGCTGTCCCATAAACAGCTTAATTCAAAAGGCAGAGGTGCTGTCATATTAGTGAAATTTCCCAAATAAACAAAAATAGCTGTTTGTTGTCTGCGAGACCAACTCGAAACAGTTTACAACCTGAAAGCTTTCCTTATGTTGTATAACAGATTGCATGAAATATCTTAAAGATAAAGGTTTTTTATTAGCGTTTTTTAACAGTGGTTTCATAAAGAGTCTAACTTTTAAGTCCCCATAACTTTCTTTATAGGTGAAAATGTTCTTTAGATTATTAAAATAACCTTTGCACTAAGAAAAAAAAACTGTTGACTGAAAGGTTCTTTGGGGAACCAATAATTGTCTGTCTCTGGTATCAAGATGAAAACCTTCTTTTGGAACCTTTATTTCTAAGAATGTTTCTATTGAAATAGATGGATTTGCCCATGAAATGTTCCAGAACAACAGACCTGATATTTTACTTTAATTCCTGTTAAAACAAGGAAACAAATCATAATAATAGATTTATTCTCATGCAGTTCCTCGCACAATACTAGGTTGTGACCTTAAAATTCTCAGTACTATAAATGAATCTGTAACGAGGCGGGAGACTCGTGTGGATCCATGTGCAAACAATGTTTAATGAGAGAGTAGTCAAACAGGCGTGGGTCAATATACAGGCGTACAGGAATACAGGGAGAGACAATAATCGGCGTCGGGGACAGGCAATAGATCAGGGCAGGCGGCAAAAGGCGGAAAACAAAGACAGGCAAAAATCAAACACGGGTATAACAACAGAATGCAATGAAAAACGCTTGGAATCGATAGCCAGGGCAAATCGAGACTTCGCAAGGTTTTAAGACAAAAGTCCGGGCTTTTATACTGTCCGTTTGGCGGGAACAGGAAGCGGGGAATGCCGAGGTACGTGGGTGGAAAGAGTCCGGGTGGAAACATTAATATTCGGGTGAAAGTTCCCGCTGCTGCTGTCCGGGAAGGGCCACAGAGGAGCGGTTTGTAACAGAATCTTTGCAGACTGGTGTTGTTCCAGCAGCATTAAAGATTGCTGCTGTTTTCAGTGGTGTTCCTCAGGGGTCAGTCTTAGGCCCTTTACTTTTTAATATTTATCTGTCCCCACTTGGTCATCTCTTGAGATTTCTCAGCCTCAATTATCATTTGTAGGCTGGAGCAGATATATATACATTCAAAACCTGAAGAACACTCTGAAACTGCTTTTCTCTCTGATTGTACCACTGAGATCAAAACGTAGACAAGTAATAATTTCCTGTGCCTGAACAGTGATGAAACCAAAGTTTGCTCATTGGTGCCATCATCAAATTTCAGGGTCTATGTCTTTGGTATTTGATGTCTCTTTTTTTAGAATAGAGTAAGTTACTGTAATGCCCTTTAAGCCAAAGTTTCTAAATCCACAAAGCTGCATCATGTACAAAATTTGGCCACCAGAATACCACAAAATAAAAAACAAAGGCAGGTGTTACCCACCTAGAATATAGTGCGCAAGTCGTATGGACACACTAGTGCTTTACACACTTCTGTACTGTATGTTATCATCACTGTTTGTAAATATGCATTTAATCTTCTCTTGTGTTCTACAGAAGATACCTATTCTGAAAAAATCAACATGAGGATGAGTAAATCACTACAAAATGAGAACGTTTCAATTTTGAGTGAACTCATAGACTCAATCTGAAATGGAGCATCGGAGGCAAGGTGGAATCACAGTGAAACTTTGGCATTCACCTGCTGCAGCTGTCGCTAAAGAACCAGGCAGCATTCATCACGCTAACTCATGGCTCAACATCAGTGGAGAGAGAGTAACTGGTAAAGGACCACACGATTGCCACGGCACGCAGATTTCATGTGCGAAGGGAGCAACATGTGCACACAAAAGTCTTTCAGTGCTGCAGAAATCCCTCCACTCTGCTGAAAGGGCTCGAGTTACCTACACAATTTTCCAGGGGTTTTATCGTCTTCCTGTGGAAATCAATATATTCTCTGTGTTAAAATGATTCACGTCCATGATAGAAGCAAAGAGAATGTTGAGCCCCATGCCATGTTTGATGCCACCGCTGAAAAGGCAATACTTCAAAGTGATCATCCAAACTTTCTTCAAGGATCAACCTCTTCTGTCCAGATTTTCTTCATTTAAATGAATGGTTTATGAAGAAATTATTTATATTATCTCTCATTTCGCTCACCCTCATTCAGCTCCAATCATAAATGCAAATCATAAAAAGTTGGTTTTCTGTCATTCAAGCATCCAAAACCAATCAGTATATATCTTAAATTTCATTCTATTTTTTTTACAATACAACTGTGAATACTGCATTCCAACTATGAATACTAATTCCTTAAATATGAGGTGTCAATGTACCTCTGTGTGGAATTCAAAATAATAATAAAAATATGATCTTAAGGGTCAATCTTTAACATATGACAACACAGTCTTACAACCAATTTGTATGTGTTCCTACGAGGTGGCAAATTCGTGCTAATTTTTTACAGATTAATTTGACCGCACTCATACAATTTTGTACATTTGTCTAAACCCCAGTGACCAAGGTTTAGGGGTTGGGTTAGGTGTAGGTCGTTCATACAAATTTGTATGAAATAGCCACCTTGTAAAATATGTACAAATTGCCATGAGACTGGCCTGGATTTGACCATTGACTCTTGGGTTATTGCAGAAAATAAGATCTTTGACCAATACTAATGTATTGTAGTATTTTTTGCTCATCATGATAATCTTTACTAATAAACAACTTTTATAAAATAAAAGCCTAAATACAATTGTCAGAAGTAAAAAGGTGTTGTATAGTTTTATATCACTATCGTGTTTAATTTGATTAATATTTTGGGTTTCACTTCACTAAAGCCATTAAGTAAACAGCAAAAAAGTCCCACTTTATATTAGACCTATTGGCATATAGTATGAGTGTGAAATCAATCTAGCCATACAGTCTGAGTTTACAAACATTTGCGAAAAAAATGTGTCATTCTAAAGAGTGCAGTGAATTCAAGAGTCAGTTTCTGAAATTTCATCCTTTTGTCTTCAACTTCAAATACCTTATATTTTTTAATCTTAATTAAAATTAAAAGTACTTCAAGAACCAACTTCACTGAAAAAGTAGGAAGGCGCTCTACTGCAATTCACTTCCTGTCTTTCCTGTTTAACTTCCTGTGTGATGTGTGAAATTCCAACCCATGAACAGCATACTACAACATTTCCTATGACATTTAAAGATAAAAATCCTTTGGATAAAAAGCTAATAATGTGAGAAAAGACAAAATGATGCAATTTCCTGTAACACAGCCGCTCTTTATACACAAGCAAAATTCTTTGCTATTATAAATGTGCTTTCAAACAACAGGCCAATTAGCCTGTCGAAAACTGTGCTTCTCTGTTTAATGGTCAGTCCGTGACTCATGGCCGACTTCTAAGTCCACGTCAAAAGAAAGTACCGGGGGTGCGTGAGGACTTTTGGTTGTGCAGGGTTAATATGACCCATGGGGGAGCTTGAACCCCCTGCATCCACTCCACACACACTGTACCAGCCTAATCCTCCCAAAGCAAACGGATTAAGTATAATTTGCACCACAGCTGTCCGGCCTGGAAGAAACAAGAAATTGTACTGCACATGTTCAGCTGCAAGAACAAATGTCACAGAGCGACCGAAAAAACAAGATGCCCCATGCAAAAAGCAAGACGAAGAGAAAATCCCCCACAGCGTGTTCGGCCCGTCCATCTGAACACATGTAAGCGGGTGTCATGGTCTTAAAGTCGGGGGTGTTGCTGGCGCATCGTCTCACTTGATGCATTAACTGTGAAGGATTATTGAGGGGCTGTGCGGGTTCGTGATTTCGCGCATAGAAGCTGCGTCGATCTCCCGTGAGACGTATGATTAAACCGCTTTCATAATTACGCCCTTAGTCAAAGACAGCTCATTGCTGGAGCTGCCAAAGGTCGAGGCCATCTAATGCATGGCTGCTGGCACACACACGGCCCACTCAGGCATCATAGGAAATCTGACGACTGTTTATTAGCAAGAAAATAATTCTTGAGGCCCGTTCATACCATTGCTCATTGGAAATATGTTCTTCTAGCTAAATTATGCTAAACTCAAAAAATGTACTTATAAATACGAATCACTGCAGTTTCCAGTTGAAATGAACACCAGAGGGTATAAATACTGTATAAATACTCAACTGTTAGTCCTTTTCACACAAAGTATCATTCGAAAGTCCACTATTTTGATAAATAAAGCCTAATTTTGTATAATTACTTAAGGAATATTATGTTGTGAATTCAAATTAATTTTAACATGCAGTGACAGTTGAAAACTGGTATAACATATATAAATGTTAGTGTCACATATCAGCTTTATATGCATGGGTTTCTAACTCAGTATGTTTGCTCATTAGGTCACACGATACGCCATTGCACTTCGGTGATGAAATGCTCTGGTAAAAACAGCTAAAATCCACATAAGGAAGTTAAAATAGCATGGCTGCATCAACAAATGCATTTTTATGTCACTTTGGCATTTGTTAACACTGTAGGGAAGGTTTAGGGTTGGGTTTGGTGAAGAGGATATTTCCAAAAACTATTGCACTTCACAAATATTTATGAACCACCACCATATGTACCTGAAGCAACGTAATATACACACAGCAATACGGGCCTATATCAACGTAACAAATATGTGCCAGGGTCACGTATTGAACTTGCATTTTAGCGCCACTCACTGGATGTTTCACTTTGAAACTGGCGTGCAGTAAGGTACGTAATAGCGGTGCTCCAGAAATGTTATATTATTTTATATTTAGAGGCACGTATTTCCAATGAGCCTAGGTTGGTAAAATCAGTCACCTAGTCATATAGTCCGAGTTTACAAACATTTGTGGAAAAAATGTGTCATTCTAAAAGAGCTCACTGAATTCAAGAGTCAGCTTTCTTTCCTTCTAAATATTCCATGGCCAATTGTAAGTGGTTTTATTGGAAAGTAGAAGCAACTCATCCTCGAAGCAGAAGACAATGTAAAGTTACAGAATGCGGAGGTATATAGTTTATAAAAGTTGCCAAAGGTCTACTGATTCCACAGCTGAAGAGTTACGAACTTCGATTGGCATTAATATAAGCACACATACTGTACAGCTGCAGCAACATGGAATGGGTTTCCATGCTGAGCAGCTGCATGCAAGCCTCGAATCAACAAGTACAAAGCAAAGTATTGGATGGAGCAGAGTTAAACATGCTGCCACTGGATTGTGACACCATATCCTGATTTTAAATCGGCCAATTCCAGAGAAAACTTTAATTAGTTGAAGAACAATTAGTGACAGAAGATGTCCTCCGGTGTGACACCTACTGTATACTGTCACACCACAGGACAAAGATATCAGACAAGAGGACGAGGTCTCTTTAAAAACATTTGAAATAATTAAATAAGATTTGTTTAACTCCTTTTTAATCATATTTGGTGTTCTTCAATGCAATAATTACATTAATTAAACTATTTTCTGATGTTTTTACAAACAATTTGTGCAGTTATAAAGTGTCAAAAAAAAGGATTCAATGTGATACTATGTTTCTGAAACAAAAAGAATTGGGGGGAGAGATGTATTTAGTAACATACTGATTGATATTTTGCTGATGAAAATGATTTAGTTTTGTTTAAAAACATGTTGATATTGTTTATATCAAAATTAAACTTTCTTCCTCCTTTGACATGTTAAAAGTTAACATGGATGACAGCAAAGTTTATCTTGTTGTCAAAGTTTGTCTTGAAATTGTCCAAATTCTGTTACTTATAATGTCATATTAAATAAATAACGCTATATGAAAATAAGTGTCTTACAATATAGATACATCCCTCTCATGCTATTTATATATTATAAAGACTTTTTGGTTTTTTAAGTTTTACTATGTCACAAAATAGGACAAAATTATGGAACAGTTCAGTAAAAATGTAAAAAAAGTAAGTGACTTTTTATATGCATTTCTTCTTCAGATATGGACTTTTATTGTAAAATAAAAAAACTTTTATTGGCTCTCTAGGAATTGTACTACAGTACTACATTTCTGTACATTTTAGTACTACTTACGTGTATGTATTATATATATAATACACACATGTATGTAGTACAAAAATGTAGTACTGTAGCACAATTCCTAGGGAGTCCCAGACCTCTGGACCACACTGTGTGTGTTTCCTTTGTTCTTTATCATCGGGCAGCTGCATCAGAAGTGTTCTCATTGCCCAGATCTGCTGCTGGGTTCATTCCCTCCTCAGTGTGGTCTAATGCTGAATTTAGCTGCCTGCCTGGCATGGGCACAGAGCACTAGAAAGCAAGCAGCCAGCACACTGTGAACATCCAGAACCTCTGAAATTTTTAAAAAGCATGGAGCACGTAGGTATGATGCTCGGCGTGGGGCCAAATCCTGGAGCCCTGACAGACAGAGCTGCTTTACCACTGTCTATGTGAGAGTGACTGATCATTTGGACATAAACAGAGAATTTAAAAATGCTTACATTGACTGTAGACTCCATATTACAGCTTACCCTAACTATACTAGACATGCATCAGACAGGAAGATTACAGAGCCTGCCAGTGGCATTTATCCATGAATGCCAGGAATGGCTTTGGTCTCGGTGGGCATTATCAGCTTCTGAGACAGACATGCCAGCCGACAACAGGACACAACATCATGCCATCCACAGGCATGTGTCTGAGGGTTGATGACCTTTGACCTTTGCTTGATTTAGCACAGGCTTTTAAAATACAAAAACATTTGGGAGGATGTAGCTGCATGAATCAGTACACCAATTATTTTCAATAGATTGAATGTCATTAAAGCTCATTTTTTTCAAGATTTTCTTGTAATAGCAGAATCAAAATCCTTTCATATTTTCATGCTCTGACATGAAAATATGTCATCATCTTCTTCTTCATCTTGCAGACGTTGCCACAGTTCTTCTGGATTGAGTCTGTCTCAGTTTGTTACTTCATGTGATTCCAGACAGACTGGATGATACATTAACCATTACCCCATCAACTTCTGCAAGAAATCTTGGAGTTATCTTCGATGACCGCCTCTCATTCAAAGA
>JAUYWG010000066.1:13117596-13130875 GCA_034779775.1 Enteromius afrohamiltoni | reverse complement strand
TACCTCTTGAAGCTCATTGAGAGAATGCCAAGAGTGTGCAAAGCAGTAATCAGAGCAAAGGGTGGCTATTTTGAAGATACTAGAATATAAAAGATGTTTTCGGTTATTTCATCTTTTTTTGTTAAGTACATAACTCCACATGTGTTCATTCATAGTTTTGATGCCTTCAGTGAGAATCTACCGATGTAAATGTTCATGAAAATTAAGAAAACACATTAAATAAGAAGGTGTGTCCAAACATTTGGCCTGTACTGGGTGTATATATATATATATATATATATATATATATATTTATGTGTGTGTGTGTGTGTGTGTGTGTGTGTGTGTGTGTTTGTTTATGTACATAATAAATACACATAGTACACATATTATATATATTATGTAAATAAAATGTTTTATTTTGGATGCAATTAATCGTGATTAATTGTCTGACGTCAATAATAATATATCATGGTTTCCACAAAGTATTAAGCCGCACAAGTGTTTTCAACATTGATAATCAGAAATGTTTTTTGAGCATCATATCAGCATATTACTGTAGAATGATTTTAGTGTGAAAAATCTGCCTGGAACACAAGACAAACACGACAAACAGACAATAATATTTCACAATATCAATATTTGTATTTTTGATCAAATAAATGCAGCCTTCAGAGGCTTCTTATTAAAACATATCAAATGTAAAATACAAAAATAACAAACCAACCCAGTGCCTGTTTTCTAAAAAAGATATTGTATATTACTTGGATATAGCTTTTAGTAGAATCTAAAATAATATATATCCTAATTAATTTTAAATTAGTTAAAAAATTCTTGATTCAATGATGCAAATCATATCGATTTTAAATAGCTTAAATGATTCAGACAGAACAGTAAGGTGCCATTCACAACGCCCCCTTGTGGTCAGTTGTGTACGACTCTGTACATTTCACATGTGTATTTATGCAACATGAATGCAAAAATTTAGAGAGGTTTTCCTTTTGAAAAATAGAATGGGGCCTAAAATACAGAGCTGATGAATAGAGAAAAGATATTAATGTGACAACTTGATCTGTGAACTGCTGATCAGTTTCTTATGTACTGATATGAAAAATAAGATATAAGTGACAGACAGAGAGGAACTGATAGGAAGAACGAGCGAGAGAGAGAGAGGTCACTAACTGGGCTCTGATTGGCTAGCGTCCCACTGACGCTGAGGACAAGAATAAAGCCATAAAGCCATCCATCAAACTTGTAGGCAAAAGGTAAATGTAGTAGTGTTAGTTTCCTGGTAAATAATGGTTAACACACACAGAGGACGCAATGCAACATGTAACAATGACAAAAACTGTACAGTATATTAACTTTAATATTTTTCAATAAAAACATACTCAATACATAAATAAAAGTACTCTCTTAAATTAAATAAAAGATCAATGTAAATATACTTACATAAACACTCTTTAAATAGAAAACACATTTTAAATTGTAAGAATATTTCACAGTATTTTACTGTATTTTTGATCAAAGAAGTGCAGCCTTGGTGAGCAAAAATGTTATATAGCCCACTCTTTAAGCCTTAATTACACAAATGTGACCCTGGATCACAAAACCAGTATTAAGTTGCATGGGTACAGTATATTTCCAGCAATGGCAAAAATACATTTCATAGGTGAAAATGATGATATATATCAAAACAAAACTTTTGTTTAGTAATACGCATCACCAAGGACTTCATTTGGACAACTTTTAAAGGCGATTTTCTCAATATTCGTTTTTTTTGGCACCCTCAAATTTTCTAATAGTCGTATGTCCACCAAATAGTGTCCTATCCTAACAAACCAAACCAACAAAAGCTTATTTATTCAGCTTTCAAATGACGCATAAATCACATTTTCAAAACATTAACACTTAAGACTGGTTTTATGGTCCTCGGTCACAATTGATAATGTTTAAAGAGATTAGAAAATTCAGTGAGAGCCAAGTTTGATACTGATTTGATAGAATTAGTAAAAAGAAAAAGGGAAAAGGCTGCATGGTGTGAGAAAGCTACTCAGATTTAATAAGTCTAATCCTGTCTAAGTCATAGACACAGAGTGCATGGCTGTTGCTTTTCTTTCAGCTTAAAGAGTCTGGTCTCAGAGACACCTCGACATTTCCTCCCAGCCCTCCCACACATGAAGGAAAGCAAAACAAATTGGCGCTCACGTTCATATTCCATTCATAAAGAATAACAAACCAATTAAGATTGATGATCAACTATAAATATCAAACAATTGCTGGCCCCAGATGCATGGGATTATCTGCTTTAAAGTCATTACGTTCACATCCTTTGCCTAATCTCTCAATTCCCTTTGTAATTCCAGCCCAGGATCACTTTTCCATGTTAGGCAGCCTGTTTGCCAACAGGATTTATTGATGCTTTTGTTTCGGAGGCTGGAAATAAGGGCCTCACTGTGAGATAAAAAGCAAAGCGTGATTTATTCGATTAAATGCTAAGGACAATAACATAGAGAGAGCAGAGAGAATAGGAATGGAAAACTTCGGGAAACTAACCTCTGACGCACACTTTTAAGTTGGGTATGCTGCGTGATCCAAACCGCTTCCGACGCGTAGAAAATCCCCAGACTTTTTTGAAACGTGTGAAACCTGAGCGCTAGTGCTGGGATTAGCATCTTATCGCAGTTTTAATAGCATTTTGATATCGATTAGATTTGCATCCATCTAATACCGGTGGAATAACAACTGCATTGGTGTGACGGCCTGGTCTGGTTCATCTGTTGCGCAGAGTGTCAAAGATCGCAAGGCGTCAAACGCTACACTCGTCGTATTAGAGGTCTGTCAGATACACACTTAACTATTAAAACGTGAGAAAAACCTAAACGAGTGCTTGATCATCAAAAACGCATACTTTTAGAAATCGACTTTACCCTGTTTTATACTTTTTCCTCACATGCTAACAAGCTAAATAATGAAGTGTGAATGTGTTGATCGTTGACAATGATGGGTTAATAATGATAGATGCTAGAAGATTAGAAGGCTACTGGGGCTTTTGACCAACTTGTCAAGGTAGTTAGAACAATATACATCTTAAAAGATGCGTTTAGCTGCACTAATTAGCCAACTTGAGTGAATATGCTAATCTGAGTTAGCAAGCGTCAATAAAAAATAAAGAGGCAGGACCCACTATATTTTAGTTGAGTTCAAGCTGAAGGCAAAACTAAATAATTAAATGACCATTTTAATTGTCAACAATTTCTAGAAATATACCCGCACTATTGTCAGAAATTGTGTTAGTTACCGTTACCGTTATAGTTACCGTTATCGTTATCTTTATGAACGAGCCTTAACCCTCATATGCTATTCTGGGGCAATTTGACCTGAACAAGAAGTGATCTGATTTCGAACAGTACATAAGGGTTAAACCCATCAGACCTTTGTTTATCGTAAGAAACACAAATTAAGATATTTTTGATGAATTCCGAGAGCTCTCTGAAAAGGATCCTTACATGATCAAGGCCAAGATACGTAGAAGATCGTTAAAATAATCGATGTGGCATCAGTGGTTAGACGGGAATTTGCAGAAGCTACAAAAACCCTTTTGTTTGCGCAAAGAAAACTAAAATAATGACTTTATTCAACAAACTTTGTCACCCTGTAGAACCATTTTGGAGATTTGTAAACAGCAAAATGTATATGTAATGTATGTACATGAAAACATTGTTTACGTTCAGATCAAAGCATAAACAATGTAAACAGCATATTAGTGTGCTGCTGACACAGAACAGCATATGTTGTTTGCGTATGTGATACTTTCCAAAATGGCACTAGGTCGATGAGGAGGAGACGAATTGCTGAAAAAACCCCCAGTTATTTTTGTTTTTGCGTACAAAAAGTATTCTTGCAGCTTCACAAAATTACTCTTGAACCCCTGATGGCAATATGTGTTTCGAAGATGAGCAAAGGTTTTGCAGGTTTGGAGTAATTAATGACAAAATTTTAATTTTCGGGGTAAACTAATTTTTATATCTCAAAATGAAAAAATAAAAAAATTCAAAAATGACTTAATTTTTACTTATGATTGATTAAATATTACAGCAGTTGTAAGGAAAACTCCAACATTTTAGCATTAAGTTTTGGCCCATTAGCCTCCCTTTGCACACATTAAGATAAAAACTAGATATACTTTACTTAAAAATGTGTTAATCTGTCTATTCATTCCTCAAACTGCCGATCAGTCCATTGTCCCTGTCCTGTTAAAGGTTCTTCTAAACCGTGAGATGGGCTGAAACGTGAAATGGTCTGTTGATAAACCAGCACAATCCTGTCCGTTAATTAACGTGCTCTCCTGAACCCGCTCGCTGCTTACAAGCGGTATGCAAACATTTCCACGGCCGGCTCTGATTTCAAAGTCAAGTCCAGAGGACCAGCTGTAGACCATGGGACAATTTCATCAACTTTTTGAAACAAAAGCTGGGTAGGCCTGTTTAAAACGGCATTGGGCAAGAGTGACAGAGAGAGAAAGAAAGAGAGAGAGAGCGAAAATGAGGAAAAAAAACAACAGCGATGTCTGAGACATTGCAGATGTCGAGTTGAATCCGCTAGTGCATGTTGACAGTTTTTGAGGAAAGACAGCTTGAGTGGTTCAGTGTGTAGTGTGCTTGTACGCACACGTGTGTTTGTTCGTATATATACTCACATGCACATGCGTGCACTCAACACTTGCGTGTTGCTAACGCATTGATTTGCGGCTCTTCGTGCAGCATGCAACTCTAAATGCCGTGACGCAATGAAAGATGTTTGCTCATTGCCTCATTCTTCTCTTCGCTTTAGCACCTTCGTTCCACGTCAACAACTAATCAGAGGAAACATTCCTTTGCAATCCTTAAATCCCATTTCCTGTTCAAAACAAGTGTTGTTGATAGTTTCGCTAAGGCCAAATACAACCGCAATTAGCCCTGGCTTTACACCCCGCTATCTGAGAGGTGACAGTTTCACAAATTTCAGGCCAATTGTAACACAAAGAAGTCTGGCAATTATGTTTCTCTGTGATTTAGGCATAATTCAGCATTGCATAAATAACGTATTGTTTTCAAGCATTTTCAAGCATTCTAACCGAAACATTGGAAAATTGCGAGTAAACATCTCACAGTTGTGAGTTTATATCAGCAGCTACCTTTTAAAAAAAAAATTTAATTCCGGCAAAAAGTCAAAATGTCTGCCCTGTTATAAACAGCTCTTTAGTAATCACTCTGTTCTGTGTACTTCCCCTTTAAATCTTCCCGAGCTCCGCTGACTCAGCCCCTCTTTTCTGCTCTAAACTTGCTAATTAGCACATTATTAGGAAAGGTGATTTGCAAAGATTCATTAAAAGACATTATACTCACTGCTTCTGTAGGTACATGAATGATTTTCGCGAACATCAGAACCAAAGGTAACGTTAATCTTCTGTCTTCAGTCACTCAGATGTCGGGGTTAAATGACTACTGCTCTGTGCATTAATACATTCAACAACAAAACACCTCAATCTCTTAGGAGTCTTGCTTGTCTCTGCGCCTCGGTCTGATGACGGCTCACTCAGGACGGGTCTGAGGTAAGACACCAGTTCAGTCTGTGTGACACGCTGCTGTCAATCAACTATTGTGGGAGTGGCCTCTGTGCATTTGAGAATGGCTTGTTTTTCAGAAGGGACAACTTATTTTTATTAAATCAAAAGAAAACTACCTGTGGATCTTTATCATTGTAGGGTGGTTGTGTACACACACTCCCATCACACATTTCAGTCCAAACAGCTTGAAAAGTGCATGTATGACTTCTTAAGATTACTTTAGCTGTTTAAATGCATAATAAACAGTTGTGTTGTACCAGAATTTTATGACATAATTTTTTTTTTATTTTGCTACTATCACATCACCAACAAAGTAATATACTCTATTATGTCTATTAATAGACACATTACTTAAGAAAGTTAGGTAATGACATGCCATCCAATGCTGGACATGTTTATTTTCTTTGTTATTAAAAATGTTGATGAACACTCACACATGTATCTGATTGACATCAAATATGCACAAATATCGCATAGTCGCAAGTCGGTATCATTATAGGGACCAATTCTCACTCTAGTTGTTTATTAGTATGCCTCTTATTAACATACTGACTGTTTATTAGAACTAACAAACACTCTGCATGATTATATTCCACATACCTAATCTTACCCAATACCTAAACTTAGCAACTACCTAACTAACTATTAATGAGCAGCAAAATAGTAGTTCAATGAGGCAAAAGTCATAGTTAATGGTGATCAAAGAGTCACTCGAACGATGTTCATTTTATTCGTTGTTTATTCTGGATCTCGCTTCGACCATTTAGAACAAAACGTTTCTGAATCATAGCAACACAAGCCATTCAGAATACAAATAAACAAATCTATGACACTGGCCTTTACGCAACAAGAGCACGTATCATTTTACTAGCTGCTTCTATATTAAGAACACACGTACACACAGGTTATTTTCATGTCCGCCATGACTTCACACAACGTTTTGTGAAAGGCTGGTTAATCCTTGAGTGTTTGTCGCTGGAAGAACAGAATGTTAGTATGACTGACTCAGACACCAAAAACAGGCTGATGACCATTTCTAGTCTATTTTGTTCCATTCTCAATTATTACGCCATTTTTCTATCCTTAGCGAGAATTAAATGAATTAAAAGTACAAAGACACTCCACTACACAAGTTTAGTAATGGCTGATTTCTGTAAGCCACCGAAATCCTGTTTTCCTCTCATGTAGTAGTCATGACTCTCCTCATACTTCAGTCATGGAGTCATATCTAATGAAAGTGTGGATTACCTCACTCAATTTTGCACGGTGAGGAGAGCAGTGCTTGGCGGAGACATTCTTTCCAGTTTAGTCTTCAGAAGATATTGAGCTCACCATCAAATGGAACATCTATGCCTCAACCTGGTAGTGTTCGCTTCACGTTGGCTTATGTCATTAATGATTGGCCATCGCTTATTCACACAAGACACATTTGCTCTGTGTAATGATAGCACGCTGGAAATGTGTATTAGAAAAATTAGAAAAAGTATTAGAAAAAGTATTAGAATCGGTGCAATGAATAACATGCACAGTATTTGTCAAATATTGTTGAAACATTGTTCTGGATTCACAAAACCATCTGTCTGTGACAATTTTTGCTTTGTTTTGGCTAAATACATGAAAGGATATTTATATTATTTAACTGTACAGTAAAACTTTTGTTCATATTCATAACACAAAAAGATGAAATTATTATTTTTTTTTTCTAAATTGATTTATGAATTTGTCTGTTTGTCAGGACAGTGAAAGAAAATGGAACATATTGGCTTTCATTTTGTGGACAAAAACACTTGTCTGCAGAAGAAAGAAGGTTTAGATAAACTATACCACACATACAATCATTACATAAACTAATACTTTTAATTTTGGATGTGATTTATCATTTGTCAGCCCTTCTTTAAAGAAACCCAAGTTAATAAATTCAATAAGTGTTCATTTATCAGTGCATATTAATAAAAAAAAAAACACAACAGCTATGTTTTGTTTGATAAAACGGGCTGATTATTGACAAAGTAATTGATTCCCATGAGCAATGCAATCAGTGACAGATAAAACAGCACTTAATGGCTTTAGACTGTTATTACTATACTATTACATATTAATTACTGTATATCATAATTCAAACAAGTCAGAAAAACAATGAAATGAGCTAAACGAGTGAGAAGCAAGCCGAGAGGTCAGAAGTGGAGACTTTAGCAGATAATTGTGCTCAGGCAGAGAACTGTCTGTTTAGACCAGCGATTATTTATGAAAGCCATCCGGCTCCTGGGCCACAGTTGCCACCGGGTTGAAGGGGGATAAAAAGTTGGTCATCAGGTCAAGGGCCAAGGGGAGCATGCAGTGAACAGGTGGGGCGTACTGAGGCTTCTGGAACTGACTCAGGATGGTCCACACCTGCCCTGACTGTCAATCAATGGCAGCCAAAAGAAAAGAGACACTGAAGTATACTGTACTCATACACAGTGTCCTCCAGAGTTTAGAAAGGACTTTTCTGGATTCTACCTTTCTGCTGGTAAGTCTAAAAGACTGAGAAAATGGATCCTTCTTAAATATATTTATGGTTAGCACAGCCTTGTTTTGTAATCTTGGAGAAGTATATCTAATGGCTAACATCCAGAGACTTAAAATTAAGTAAGACTTGTGTGATATTGTGTTAAAAATGGCTTCCAAAATTCGGAAGATGCCAACATAACTGGCTTGGTAAACTTGAGAAATTGGAAACTGACAATATTTGTTCCTGCAAACTTGATTTTTAGAGATTGCCTTTGAGGAAAAACCTAGTGGTCAAAGATTATAACATTGTGTTTTAAACAAGTGCTAACAAATCTACAAAAAACAATTTAATTCATTTTGTGACATTTATTTTTGAAGATATCTGGAAAAAACGCTCCAGTAGGCAAATGTGAAATGATTATTGTGTCAAAATTAGACTACACCAAAAAAAACTGCATCAAGAAAGCACTGACAATGTCAAAAGAGATCCTAAAAACGATGTTCGAGTGCCATTTTCATACAAGCATGTCTTAAAAAAAAACACTTTCAGATCAAATCCCTCTTGGTTCCTTTTGGGCTCTGAAGAGGTTATCTTTTCATTAGTTGAATTTCCTCTCATCTCTCTTTCTTCTGTATCCTGTAAATCACTCATACATCCATGTATCATCCATCCATCAGTGTGGGACATCCAGTCCGGACCACGGTAGCAGTTCTCATTGGTTTCGGACAGCTAATGGCCCTTGTGAAACGGCACCAGCTCTTATAGAGTTGCGCTAGCAGCCGGCCGGATCGTGTGTATTGGGTGGGCAGCAGGTGCAAGCATGAAGGACAGCTCAACTGCTGCACTGTACGACACACACACACACACACACACACACACACATACTGTACATACAGCACACAGACTGACACTCAGTCTGAACAAACCTGGGAAGAATCTACTTTTACAGTATCTAGGTGAACACTGTTGCTGTTTAAAGCAAATCAGACTGGAATCAAGAACACATCATATGTATTGTTTTAAATTTTTTTTAAAACAATACATATGATTTAAAAATATTAAAATCATACTGTACTGTTCATACTGTACATACATGCATATATATATATATATATATATATATATATATATATATACACACCAGATCTTGTTTGCAAACGGAAAAATGGAAAAAGCTCATATTTTTATGCATACCATACATATACATATGCGTGTGTGTGTATGTGTATATATATATATATATATATATATATATAAATTAAATGACCTACAATAAATACAATGACCTTAATTAAACATTGATATCAATGCAATGCATTTTATAACATAAAATACTGATTCAAAATGCAGTTTTAAAAGTGAAATATGTGTATGCAGTATATTATTTTAATGCACATGTGTATTTATATGCTAATAAAATATTGTGAAATACTGTATTATCTTTAAAAACATTACAAATAAAAATATATTAACATTACAATATTTGTGTACACACACCAATTACCATTTTAATACATAATATGATAAATATAATTTTCATAATATATAATATGTGTTTGTTTTTTAAAAGTTAAACTAAAAACTACTAGGTTACTCCAAAAAAAAATTGTGTGATCAACTATTTATGTAAATTTGATTAATTTTCTGTAAAATGAAATGTTTTCAGATGTTGTACAATAAAAAAGCACTCTATATTTCTTATTAATGTCTGGAAACCGAAGTTTTGAGGCCCCTGTGAGGGTATATAAGCTACACACCCATAGAGGGTGCTGTTCCTTATTAGTGTTGGCTGGTTTGAAGTCAGTGTGTGGTTTGGAGGCCATGAGGGACTTTGGGATTCTCCAATTGCAGGCAGGCAGACTGGCTGGCACCCCAAATGTAGCTTCTTCATCCTGGAGACAGCTGTTGTCTCTGTGACGACACTCGCGGCCAATCAGCTTCGGGTCCAATCTGGGGGTGGTGGGGTGGAGAGGAGGCTTATGGGTCTGAACACGATCAACTGCTGCACAATCGGAGGGGGCAGTTGGCCGCGGACAGTAAACACCATTCCACACTGGAGCACAGCTTCAGGCGACGCAAATATACATCTCGACACTTCCTCCTATGAGAATACACTCTATATTTTATCTATTCTCATCTTGTCAGCGGGTGGCCCGGGAAGTTCCTGTCAACTCCTAACACTTTAAAGGAAAAGTTCGCTATACTTGTCAGTTACTAAGATGGGACTTCACATCAATGATTCATGATGTCTTGAGTTTACTAAACATCAGCATAACATCTAATTGATTAAATTATTTTTTAGTGTCTTTAGCGTTACTGTAAAATATAATGCTGTGTGTGTGGTAAAGTGTCAAAAATCCTGCGTTAGTGTGCAAAGTTAAATAAACACACATTGACACACACCAAATCACTGAAGTAATTCAATTTAATCAGTTAGATGTAGAGAATGATGAATGCATGTTGACATGAAATTTTATTAATAATGCAAAAATGCAGGGTTTTATATGAGGGGTAAGTTTAGGGGGATAAAATATAGTCTGTACAGTAAAGTTCCTGTAAAACATAAAATGTGTACATGTGTATATTGTAATTTTTCAAGATAACCATAATTTTCCATTTATTTTGTTTGGTAAACAGAACTGTAGAGCTTGATCCAGGGAACAGATCGATGTGTGATCACACGAGCAGCAGGTGCCTAAACGACGAGGGCAGCTCTCTCCCGCACACTGATGCAGTCCACAGACGCTCACTGCTCTACACACACTAAAACAACTAGACTTCTAATGATCATCCTCTCAATACAGTATGTTTAACAGCAACCCAGCATTCAACAGTTTACTCTTAAACCTTCTTTACATGTATAATATGTATTTACATACATAATGGCAATATTTGTTGTAATGATGTTTTTGGACATCTGTCATGATTAAAGGTGTGTTTATGTGTGTGTTTGTGTGTGTGTGTGTGTGAGTGTGTGATGTCTCAAAAATATTAAGCACATAACGTGATACAAAGAATTAAAATTCTTTACTTTTAGTTAACTACCTTAGTTACTTTGTATTATATACTTATTATAAGTTATTTGGTCATAGTTGTACTTTAATAAAACATAGGCCATAATATATATTTTTGTATATGCAATTTTGTTTTCTGTAAATTATTATTATTATTATAATTTCAACTGCATTAACAAACTGAATTAATTAATTAATAACAAACTAATCTATAAAAATGTTTAAAAATACAAAATTAAATCATACTTATGTAATAAGTGAATAAGACAAATGTGTGTAACAGTATCTGAAAAAAATAATAATAAATTGATGAAAACAAATTATGGATTTAATAATATAAGTTGTTTTTTAACAATAAGAGCATCGTAATACCCACAATAAGATTATTATACCACCAGTATTAATATTCACAATTAAATTAATATTAAAATAGTTAGAAATATCAAATTAAAACATAAAAAGAAGGGTTTTTTTAACAATAATAACAATTTTTGACAATAATGTTTTTTATAGAAGTTCACAACTGTTTTCGTTTCGAATATAAATTTTGCTGATCAAGACATTATTATTTTTATGTACAGAAAAAAATATTTTACATTTTTGTATAAAAAGTCATACATGTTTCAGGATTCTTTGTTACAATGAATAGAACAGCATTTATTGGAAACATTTCGCAAAATTTTGGTTTACGGTTTAAATTTACGGTTACATCTATTAGTTGCTTATTAGCGTGCATATTACTAGAATATTAGCCATTTATTACTGCTAATTAAGCACATATTAATGCCTTATTCTACCCAATACCGAAATCGAACAACTATCTTACTAATTATTAATAAGCAGCAAATTAAGAATGTATTAAGGGAGAAGTCATAGTTAATAGTTTAAATATATGCCTTTTAATATGCGTAATTATGTAAATATTTAACATTTTAAATATCTTTACTGTCGTTTATTGGACTAACCAACGGGAATATTCAAACCGCACATGTATAAATGTTGCTGAAGTTTAGTTTGTTGTCCTTGTAAAGCCAACAAGTTAAAAGTCCCCTTAATGACAAGTCAGTCTTATCAGAGGCCGCTTTCACAGACCCTAAAAGTGCGAGATTGGGGTCGTTTCCAGTCGGGGGGAGGAGGGCTCAAGCGTGGGAACACATGCTAATGTTAGAATCAGGTGTAGCGGCTGCTTTAATGAGCTGAGCATGGACAAGCCTGCTGCTGTCGGGCCGGAGAAATGGACTGAGCATGTGACAGGAAGGAGAGAGCATGACATCTGTGCCCCGTACACCTCTGAGGAAGTGACCTGCCACCTCTCATACACCCACAGGACAAGGTCCTTTCTGTGGAGGGCGTCTTTAACGCACTATTTTGACAGCAGGAGAGGCAATGATGATCTGTGAGCATGGCCGTGGGCTTTTGATCTCCAAAAGCTTTGTTTGAAGGCAAGTGGAAATCTGAAGGCCGCTAACCTGCTAGCGGCTATGGTAAAATGAGTATGACATAAGAATAAAACTGAACCGAAAAACATTCCCAGAAGTCACATTATAATTGCTTTTGTTTGAATGTATTTTTGTGATCAGCAGTGATTATGGTTAATGAAATATGAAAATAAAAACCGAATAATAGCATCACTAGTGAAAGGGATGCTATTATCTGACAGATATCGGAATCGGCCAATGATGGCATTAAATGTAAATATCGGCATGGCCTGATTTGAAAGATTATGCTGATATATCTTGCCGATAAGAGGAATAAGTTAACTCACAAGTGTTCAGCGCGTGCCATGATTGGATCATGAGTGTGGCTCATTTTTGAAAATTAGATTCACTCTTTTAAATCGCTGCAAAATGATGCGTTCTGTGTACAAGAGAGTAAACAATAGTAGCACGTGCAGCGGCAGACTATTAAATTTAATAATTTGTACGGATTTATTAATTCATTCATTAATGTGTAATATGCATTATCTTTAAATGAATCATATGCTCTAAAAGATTTTCAGAATTTTGTCTTTTGTTTTAGACCATCTACAAATATTAAATCTTTTATTTGCATCTTTCTGGTAACAAATGAAAAAAAAATAATAATAAAATGCAGCGATACATACAGGTCCTTCTCAAAAAATTAGCATATTTCATCCGACCAATAAAAGAAAAGTGTTTTTAATACAAAAAAAGTCAACCTTCAAAT
>JAUYWG010000066.1:13107218-13117496 GCA_034779775.1 Enteromius afrohamiltoni | reverse complement strand
TGAAAGTCTAATGTTTATCAGTACATTACAGAAAATAATGAACTTTATCACAATATGCAAATTTTTTGAGAAGGACCCGTATATATAGTTTATTTAGGCAATAGTTATTTTCAAAGTTTTAATGTACTGTCAAAAAAGCTTAATTATTGTTTATTTAATTCTAATGAATAAGTTCTTGTTGCTAACCTTAAACTAACCAAAATTAAAAATATTTTGCTTATAACTTTTCTACAGGAGAGACTTGGTAATGAAATATCGGTATTGGTGTCGGCTAAAATAATTTAAAAAATATCAGTAAAAATCCAATATCATGCTACCTTCAACTTTTAATAACAGAAACTAAATTTTTTGTTAACATTATCTCTTTTTGCATTGGTTTTAAAAACGTTTAGGCCCTTTCACAAGTTTTTATTTTTTATCCTATTGTATCTTTTACTGTTATGAAAACAAGCTCACTTTAATCTGGTAAAACCACTGTAACACACGCTTGTAGCAGATTGCATTAGCAAACAAAAACTGGCAAGTGTAAACCTTTAGCTTAGCATGAACAGTACTTTCTCACTGAGGTAAAAATTTTCCTTCCGATAAAGCTTGATTTGGGATTTGAGAAACCCACACGGCCTAAAACGCTACAAATGTATCCTTTCGTCCTGTAGAAACATATTTGTTGATATTCCAGAGGGCAAATCCCAGATCCATTTGCGCAAGGTCACAGTGTCCTGCTGTATGTGTTTCTGATGATTTGTGCAATTAGCTCACTGTCAGTGTTGACAGGCCTATGACAGACTCTGTCACTATACGCCCTGTACAGGGCTTTTCAAGAGCAGAGCGGTACAGGAGCACTTTAGCCGCTCCATCTGGTCCTTCTCCAACATCACAGGGAGTGTTTGCTTAAATTGTTAGTCCATTAAGGCAGCAGAAGAGAGAAATTTGAAACTAATGATGCAGGATCAACGGCACTATGAAATGCTGGAGGCCACCGGGCAATATTTACAGATAATAAACAGAAAACCATGTATTTGATTAGCTGTATTAGGGATATTGAGCTCTGAATTTGCTCTGAGGCAATAATGAATCTCCTCTATAAACAAAAAAGAAAACAGTTCTTTCAAATCTGTTTAAAGATCGTTCTAAGAACTTACTTGTTTTTTTTAAGCAACACACCAAGAAAAAAATTCAATTCACTGACTCTAAAAAGGTAACTAAATAGTAAGAATGTCACATGGTGTAACACATAATTACGCATAAGATGCATTATTAATCTATTAGTGAAGAAAGTCAACATTTATGTCAATAAAAGGTACTGAATTTGTACAGTGAATAATTTAATAATATTAATAACAATAAGTTAAGCAGTCAATAATTAGTGTAATATTCTTTCTACACCAATCTTTCTCCTAAGTCTGTACCCACCATCAAACTGAACTCAGGTTAGTGTAACGGTAAAGTGTTTGATGCTCAGCACATTTAAGCATGTAATGCATGCATCATGCAGAGATGCTAAACAGACTGTGGTTTTGGCTTTGGACCACATCTAAACCACACTGGATGGGATCTCACTTTAATCAGCATGACAAGATCTGAAGCCCTAAACCAGAACCAAACTCTAGCTTTAATGCATTTCACAGCAGTTTTAAAACTGGCTTTACAGTTACACACTTCACAGTGCTATTCCAAAACATCAAAGAAAATATCAGAGGGTGTGAAGAGAGCATTAATTCAGTCGGACATTTGTGACGTGAGACCTTCATGTACTAGCTATTAAAGACTTTAATTAGAGTTTTAAATTTAGGCAGAGAAAAATCTTAATAAAATCCATGACAGCTGAAATAATACCATCACTGACCAAGATCAGATTCAAATCTAATAAAGTCATTAACAGATTCTGATTACTAATGAACAGGGTTAAACCATAATGAATTTCAGCTTGTTTCTAAGCAAAATAACTGTTATGAAAAGTGAGGCCTTAAAGGGACAGTTCACTCAAAATCCACAGTTGAGGTCAAAAGTTTACATCCCCCTTTCAGAATCGGCAAAATGCTCATTATTTTACCAAAATACGGTAGTTAATTCAAAAAGAATGTTACTTCTTTATTACTGACCTCAATAAGATATTTCAGATAACGTCTATGGAATAAGAGAAATGTTTTTTTCTGCCTTTAGACGTCAGAATTAGCATGTAATTTCTTTTTTATAGAATATTGTTATCAAAGACTCATGCTGAAGCATAACGCAGGCATTTAAAGGGCCAGACTCTGGATGAAAAGTACTATGATTACGTTTAAAGCATGAATTTAATTTTAATAAGCAGTTGATAGGAGACATATTGTATTACCCCTTCAGTTACAGCATGAAATATTGTTTAAACATATTATTATTAAAATTTGACATAACATTTAGCTGTTTTTTATAGAAATCAAGTTTCTAAATCCTATTTCAGACTTTATGTCTTGATTAGTCATCAATAACGAGTTTGTGAATGAAGAAAACATGGCAGAAGTCTGGTATATAAACTCATAACTCGTTGAGGAGAAAAGAGAGATATATTTTTCCTTTTGACAAAAATGGTGAGAAGGATCTAAAAGCACCATATTATGCAAACATGAATGAGATTTTAGTATACAATGAGTGATATTTCAGATAAAGTTATGGCTTCAGAAGACATGGAACTCAAGTTGAATTTCATGAGTTTGCGCTTCCTCAATGATGGTAAAAGCATGTTTGGCGAGCTGAACAGAGCAGCCAAGACATTCTTCTAAACATCTCCATAACATATGTTCATATGAACTGTATAGTATTCATTTTGATGTGTTTTTGATCAATTTGTTTGGAAGTTATTCACGAATGGTTTGATCAATTGGTCAATTGTGTAAGATTTTTGTCGGCGTGGTCTGAAGATGATCTGTGCCATTTCAAAATGAAAATCGGACAAACACATTAGAAAGAGTTCGAAAAAAAAATTATTGGAAAATTCAAGATTCGATAAATAAATAAAGGATTGCATAAATCCTTTTTCATACTTTTTCATATTTTCTTGTAAGTTCAGTACCTGCAGAAATCCTCCAGCTCAGCGTTTCTCCGTCTTTCTGGTCCAAGGGTCATTTGTCAACATTAACATGGATCATGTCAAGAATCAGACATTAGGTTAGGACACAGCAGTTGAGTAAATAGTGGCTGGAATCATCACGGCGTATCCATTTCCACACCTAAATCATGGAACGACTAGGTTTACCTAAAGATAAACAGAAAAGCCAAAGAGTAAGGAGAATATATGGGTGCTCAAAATTTTAAAGCTCTACCAATAGCAATAGATTCGGGCAGAACTATCCGTTTAGTTGACCAATGGTAGATTGTTTTATAAAGTTTTTTTGCCATTAAAACAATAATTATCATGAAGTGAATTAACATTAAATGAAACATTGGTACCAACAAGTTTCTTTTATTTCCTTGAACTTAAATCTTTAATATGAATACACAATTTTTCTTGGTGAAGGCATTTTCTGTCCTTGGAGTTTGTTGAAACCAATGTATTTAGAGGATTAAACTGATTATAAAGCTTCATCCATGTCTGGTTCGTCCCGGACGTCTGACCCTCCAGTCCTGATTCCACCCTCAGCGGCTTTCTCAGCTGCTGATGTGCCTGTTATGTGAGTATGACTTGACTGTTCTTATTTTGGTACATCACTATCAATCAAACTTCTGGATGGGATGGCCAACTTGACCCCGATGCCCTGAGAAACCTGAGGAGAGGAGAACAGGAATCTTCCCGTTTTGAAATAAACTGGAATGGACTGGTTGGCTTCTGCTGGAAATGAATAAACTCCTGAAAATAAAGGTTCTTTATCGGCTTTGATGGTTCCATAAATAATCTTTCGCATTTTCAAATGCACAAAAGGTTCTTAATAGTGGGGAAAATGTCTTGGCAAACCAAAATGAGTTTCCTTTTCCATTGAAAGTAATGAAAATTCCCGCTGCGTTGTCATTTCCACAACATAACATAAATGATAGTAGTGGAAATTAGATTTTGGAAGTTTTGGGAATAAAAAGGCTATTTCCATAGCTAAATAAACATTCTATTCTATTTTCTTTTTGCGTTATCTCAGTTTGTTTGGAAATTATGCACAATAAACATTTTTAACAAATGGATAGTGATATCAATTTATATTTGTCTAATGTCTTATATTTAATTTAAAACATCTTTATTGCAATTTATTCTCCTTAGTAAAAAAAAAATACAACTCCAATTCCAGGTTTTTATGTAACTTTTTAAAAATGAAATAAAATAATAAAATAAAGTAGAATATTAATTAATTAATTTTAATTCAATTATTACATTAAAATATTACATATTTTTATTATTATTATTATTTTAAAAACTAAATTTTAATTGAAATAATTTTAATAAAACTCAACTTCAGGGACATTAAAGTTATTACTTTTTTTTGATTCACCACTTGCATATTTAATTTCATGGACAATTGTACAGAGTTTGTCTAAATATTCACAGATGCTTGGGTTTCTGTCTCGCTCTAAGCAAAAGCTGAATCATGTTGCTCACACATTGGCCCAGATTATCACCATACCAGAATCTCAAGCACAAGCAATAAGGGTTTGGGCTTCATCACACCGTAACACACTCATGGGACTATTTATAATGTGTCTTGTGCCACAGAAGGTAGTATTTTTTCACACTTTCCTTGCAAGTGTTGAAAATGTCCTGCTTAAAATGGAGTAGCCAGACGGAGCATTTAAATGGTGTTTTCATCAGGTTCCACTGCGTTTTCACCTCTCAGGTCCTCTCTGTTGATAGCTAAGAGGATCTTTAGCTTTTTTGTTTGGAGCTAGACTGACTCAGATTGATGTCTTGAAGAAAGTCAATGGTTAATTAGAGAGAAAGCTGTGTAATGTCACGGTTGCCGCTGTCCCGGGGGAACAGAGGGTGAGAGGGGTTTAAAGTTAAAGGAGAGACGGCAGAAAATGAATAAACATGGATATGATCGTGACTTTGTCACGTTCATGCTTTATAATCCATTTAGACTCCAAATGCTCCAAAATATTTCAAGGGAAGTTTGGATTTAGGACGTGCCTATGGAAATTGTGTTGTGTTTACATGTATCAGTTAGACATGACTCAATTGGACTGAATATCCTTTGTGTAAACATTTCATTTGATCCATTCGAGCTTCAACCATGTATAATTTTGTTCAGATTGAAAGAGGTGGTTTACATCAATTAATGTGTATTTTAATGGTTTATCCAACACCAGTCTCACAACCAATTCGTACGTATTCGTACGAGGAGGCAAATTGGTGCTAATTCGTACAAATTCGTATGGCCTCTCTCGTAATTTTGTGCGGTTTGTCTAAACCCCAGTGACAGGTAGGTTTAGGGGAGGGGTTAGGTGTAGGTCATTCGTACACATTCATATGAATTGGCAACTCATAAAATACATACAATTTAGCAAAAAAAAAAAAGTGAGGTCCAATGGGCTGATTTATCTCTTTCTGCAAATGGTATAGTTGTATGGTTTATAGCTATATGACCCAGCATCCAAAATATTATCAAAACACTCAAAAGCAGTCTCCATTCTTTGCGAAAAGATGAATAAAAAGGCATAAATTATAAATGAGCATGCCAAATTATTGGCCTGGTTTAATTCATGACCCTGGCCTTATTGATAATATTAATACTTATCACAGGATCTTGTTTGGTGAAATCTTTTTACTTTATAAATAACACACATGGTCGATTCACATGGGATGGGACCGACACAGTGTTGCAACCAATTTGTACGTATTTTTCCGAGGTGGCTAATTCACACGAATTCACACTCGTATGATTTTGTACAATTTGTCTAGACCCTAGTGATGGATAGGTTTAGGGGTGGGGTTATGTGTAGGTCATTTGTAAAAATTGGCAACGAATTACAAATTGACAACTCGTAAAATGCGTAAGATTTAGTTAGGCCGTACGAATTCCAACTTAGGCTCACTGGAAATACGTGCTTCTTCATATATTTCTGCAAAATTAAAAAAACTTACCTATACATACAAGTCGCTGCAGTTTCCAATTGAAATGAACTCTAGAGGCAGTGAAACTCTGACAGCTTTTATTCCTTTTCACACAAAAGTAGATAGATTTAGATGGAAATAAAGAAGGCAGCCAAAAAAGTGTTGGTTTACAACAATATGGCAATTTTAACTTTTTTTTTTTTTGCTTTAAAACAAAATGTTTGTCATAATTTTCCAACCCTGCTGTCACTTTAAAGTTATCATAGGGAGACCTGGATTAAATAAATACATAAATTTTAATAAAAATAGTGTTATCATTTTTAAACTCCTCCCCTCAGTGCTTATTCTGGAAAATAAACATTCAAGAAGGGATTGTTCTGCTGCAGTAACACAGAAACCTTTTGATATTGTTGTTTGTTTGTTTTTTGCATGAATATGTTAAGAATCTAAATACATTTGTTTCATTGTTCAGTTATTAAGAACATTTTGTTCTTCATACGTTCTTCATAGAATCACCATTTTAGCTATTTTTTAAACTCTTTTTCAAGGTCTAGAATGTTTTGGGTGGTTGCCAGGGTGTATCCATGTTATGACCATTTGAAAACTTTTTATTTTTCCAACAATATCGGACCAACATTGTACTATGTGATCCTTTGTGCTCCACGTAACATCACAAAGGTTTTGAAAAGACATGCAAAATAAATGATGAGAGAACCATGCCTTTAAATCCAATCTATCTTTACTTAAAGGAACTGTTCACCCAAAAATGAAAATTCAGTCATCATTTACTCACACTCAAATAGTTCAAACCTGTATGAATTTCTTTGTTCAGCTGAGCACAAAGGGAGATATGTTAAAGAAATTATGTAACCAGGCTGCTTTGGGTCACCATTGACTTCCATAGTAGGACCCATTCTTCAAAATATCTCCATTTGTGTTCAGCAGAACAAAGAAATTCATACAGATTTGGAACTATTTGAGGGTGAGTAAATGATGACTGAATTTTCATTTTTGGGTGAACAAAATAATTTTGGGTGTATCGCACTCTCTAATATTCAGAGAAGGTTTGAAGGAGCACAACAAATGCCCAGCGCAGAAGAAGCCCACCTTAAAGCTCTCATCCCCAGTCAGGGGCCACGCTCCTGTCTGCAGACTCCTGGTAACTGAAACTACAGCACAGTTGGACAACCCAGCATGATAATTGGAGAATTACAGCTGTTAGTCACACGAAATACACTGCAGTTGTAGGTCGGGGACCTGGAGGTCGAGGCACAGGAAGCTGAAGTGTAATTTAGAGGCAGCCAGTGCCAGTTTCATCCCCACAACCCCCTCCATCAGCTCCACCTGTTAACTAGAGCCTTGTCAGACCAAGACTAAACACAATCAATGAATAATTCCTAACAATTCATTTTTGCTTCAGTGGCATGTCTCTCGTCATTTCTATTGAGATTAATGAGTAAGGCTTGTCTGATGTGTGTTATGAAAGAAACCTTTAATGTGCAGTAATAGCACTTTAACCACAAAGAATCTGATCCTAGTCCATGTCTGTTTAGATGATGGGTAGTTACTGTTGGCCAGACGCGCACTCAATATCAAAATACATTAGAATGTTATGTGTAAGATTCTATGTAATGAGGATTTTGCTTCCATCAAAGCTAAAAGAATCTGAGAATGACGGAATAAAACAGAATGCAGAATCATTAGAGACACTCATGAAAAATGCAATATTTGTATTTGTAATATTTGGGTAATATTTAGGTAACACTTTATAAATAAGTTAACTACATTAACGTAAACCAACAATGAAAAATATTTCTAAAGCATGTATTAATATTAGTAAATATTCATTTCACTATTTGCTAATGTAATATTAAAATCAAAAGTTGCACCTGCTAATATTATTTAACGGACCAACAGGAACTAGCAAGTTGCAGTTTTATTAAGTAATGTTAGCAAAAATTAATAAACATGATAACAAATGTCTTGCTCATTGTAAGTTAATGTTAGTTAATTTTTTAACAAATTGAACCTTATTGTAAAGTGTTACCAATATTTGTAAATATTATCTGCATATAGGCTACATGCATGTGTAATTAATCGTCTATTATTTTCTCTTTAAGTATTTTTTTTTATAAATTAAATTCATTTAATAATAATAACAGCACATAAATAAAATAAAGTAATAAACAAAAGAAAATAATAAGTGCATTCATAAATATTGTCGCTTTTTCTGTTTCATTTTTTGTTATTATCATTTGTTGTGCTGTATGATTTAAAATTTTTAAATAAATGTGTTTAATAAAAAAATAATGATTAATTTAAAATATTTTGTGAAAATATCTTTTTTTAATATTAACACATTGGAAATGTAATAGATAGATAGTTTTGGTTTACATAATATATGTTTGTGCATTGCTTATATTTATTATGTATATATAACATACAGACACACACATACAGTATATATTTAGAAAATATTTACATGTATTTGTATGTATATATTTAAATCATAAATAAATATATTTAATATATAAATGTAACATATTTTTCTTAAATATATTCATGCACGTGTGTATATTTATATTTATTATACATAATAAATATACACAGAACACACACATATATAATGTACACAAAACCGTTATTTTGGATGCGATTAATAGCAATTAATTATTTGACAGCACTATCGATTTATGAGATCAGATTTTCATTTATTTAATTATTTTGTACATTTTTTCTTATTTATTTTATCACAATACTTCCTTCTAGATTCCCAATTAGGCCCATTATTCTAGCAACTTTATTAAACATACAAATGAGTTAAATAAAGTATATGACATTACTGAATAACAAGCAATATTATTATTATTATTATTAGTGTTTTAGTAGTATTTATTTATTTATTTGTTTAAGTGTTTGTTTGTTTGCTTTCAGTTTTTCAACAGGTTTTATATAATTAAAGGCCCTAAATGAACAGATTAAAGTGACAGGCCTTGTTTCTGGTTTCTATGTGTTTTGCAGATGTTCAGTCAGAGTTCAGGCCACCTGTTCACTTTTCCTGTTTCAGAGTAACCTGTCCAGGAAGGTCATTGTGCTTTCCAGTGAACAACAAAGCACAAAAGTGCTCAGGTCAAGGGTGAGGACAATGTCTGTATAGACACAGGGCTTGATAACATCGATATCAGTTCAATTTCAGAAGATTATCAATACATAAGTCATCTGTGTATTAGAGTACTCCTAATAACAGAGAAGCACACACACACACACACACACACACACAGCAACAACTAACATCAACAAAGCAGTGCTTGGGGAAAATCCCAGTGCTCATATGGAAAGTTCATCTGAAGGCACCTCAGTGAAGCCCCTCTAAAGACCCCCTGCAGAGACGGGGCAGGGTGGGGACAGTCCAGTGTGATTAACACCCAGGTGGAAACAACATGCTGGAACATGTCCCTTCCTGGGATCCCTGCCTTTGACTGAAGCGCTGATCTAGGACCAGCTTGTAGTCTGTTTGCTGAGGAGTGTGACTCCAGAAGCTGATCTCAGGTCAGAGAGGACGGGACTGCTGTGACGGGTCAGTGCTGCAGCGATTGGGAAGACGCTGGAAGTGTTGGTCCCACAGAACACAACCTGTCGAAGCTACTGAGGGTGCCCTAATTAGGGTCAAAGATTTGTTTGCAGAGGAACGCAATGTGGTGGACTAATTCAGTGCTAACTCATGAGAAAGCAATGAATCAGAAGCTCGGAGAGTTGAAAAGCGGGACAACTCCACAGATTGTTGTCAAGACATTTTAGCTTTTCAGATTGTTACTCAAATTGGTAAAAAATATCTAAAATATTTTATATATTTATATAAAAACAAATAATAAATCTAAATAATTTAATGTGAATGATTTAAATCAATAAATACAAATAATAATGTATTATTTATTTATAGTAAATTGTTTGTTTATTTATTTATTATATTTAAGTTTTTTTTTTAAATAGTGCTGGCAAATTATAATTGTGATTAATCACATTCAAAAAGTTTTTGTTTATTTAATGTTAGGGTTACAGTATATTTATTATGTATATATAAATATACACACATACAGAATATATTTTGCACATATTTACATGTTTAGATTTATATAATTTATATTATATATAAATATATTAAATATAGGAATATAATATATTTTTCTTAAATATATACATGCATGTGTTTACCATCACTCTGTTCTTCTATTTGATAATGTTCAGTGCTTTGCTACAATCTGTATTGT
>JAUYWG010000066.1:13093019-13104867 GCA_034779775.1 Enteromius afrohamiltoni | reverse complement strand
ATAATTTTTTCCTTAGATATATAAATGCATTGTTCATTTATATATACTTATATAAACAAAAACTCTTATTTTGGATGCAATTAATCGAGATTAATAATTTGACAGAACTAACTATACATTTTGTTCCACATAAACAGCATAAAATAAATAATTCTCATTTATGGGTGAACTATTTCTTTAAAGTAGATCCAGTTGAAACTAATATGAACACAGCCGTATCTCTTCTGCGGCATCAAAGCTTTTTTCTTCATGCCCAGCTCTACTGGGACAGGGGTTGGTGGAGGGCCATGACCACAGCCCCTCAACATCTCTCATCGTTTGGACCCGATCGCCACTTCGTTGACATTCCTCCCTCTCCTGACTGAACGCGTTCCTATTTTCCGAGCTCGGTGCCAACGGTGCAGACCCCCCACCCTGAGGCTGGCATGGTGCCCGCATTAAGTGCAGAACAGGCTGGACGGCGCCACTGGCGCTTAAAGAAACATTTAATGTTTCACAAGGCTGTAGGAGTCAGGATTACACTCTGCAGTACTTTAAAGCCTGCGGTGCGGGAAACAATCGGCGTGCTGCTTTTTTGCCTCGGTACACAAGGGTACGGTCGGGGAATGGATCCAGTTCTGGAGGGCTACACCTGCACCTGGCATGGGCATGAAATGACCAATAAAAACCGTTCCCAGTGCCGCCTGACATTTGATCTATCTGAATGTGGCCCATTGAGTTTACATTTTCAAAACCACTTCAGAAATGGTAATAAAACCTTGTTTGGGAAGGAAGGAGCCTTTGAACGTCTGGATTGGGCCGGAGTGCCCCTTTGAGACAACAGTTTGGCAATCAGTCAGAAATAACAGGAGCACTACAGAATCTTTGGGCAGTCGTCAAGACACTAATTTAAATCAGTTGATCATACTAGGCACTCGCATCTCCTCACAAGACGCTCATTTAATTTGTTCAGTGTTCTGATGTCTTTATCGGGTGTTCAGTCCTGCTTCTAAAGGGTCACTGTCCTGCAGAGTTCAACTCCAACCTTAATTAAACACACATGAACCAAAGCAATCAATGTCTTCAGACTTACTAAAAGTTGCCTGATCTCATGGCAAATCGTACGTATTTTACGAGGTGGCTAATTTGTACGAATTCGTACATCCTAACTCGTACCACTTCATATGATTTTTGCTAAATCGTACACATTTTACGAGTTGCCAATTTGCATTATTGTAAGGGGTTGGTTTAGGGTTGGGGCAGATGTAGATGTTAATAAAACACAATCTAATAAGTAGAACATTTAATTTATTGTTGGTTTACAGTCATAAATGTACCCTATAAAGGCAGAACCTTCCAAGAAATTATATTGGAGGTAAAATCTAACCCTCCAGGGAGTAGGATTCCCTTTTTTGAATCTTTTAAGTTTTGAGTTACTTAGACCTTCAAAAGAAGGGACAGAAATATAATTAACCTCTTGGAACGCGAGGGACATGAGAAAATTGACACATTTCATTTTGGGGTGAATTGTCCCTTCAGTTCAGACCAGGGACTGCAGAATGCATTGAATCTATTGTGGCCATGAAATAACCAATAAAAACAACACATTAAAGGGATGGTTCACCCAAATAAAAAAATGCCCCACGATTTACTACCTTCCTAGGGGCAATGAACTGAATTAATTTGTTTGTGTATGAAAAATATCTATATTTAAAAGTTTAGAAATTGTAATCTTCAACTTGTGCATGTTTTGATAATAACAAAGTTTCGGGAGAAGCAGTAATTCAAATTAATCGCAGCTGTTCCTAATTTCCTAATCATATTCTGCCACTCCCATCCAATCACAGCCTCCTCACCTACTATAAATAAACCCGTCTCCTACCCTTCAGTATCCCGCTCTTTTTGCAATCCCTCCCCCTCCCCTACTGCTCCGCTAGCAAATCTTTCTTGTCCGGTGGGCAATGGGAGGCTGAGCCGGGCCCTGAACCCTTGCCCTCGCTAGGGCTCGGCCCACCAGGGTTCAGGGCTCGCCGCTCTACTGGCTCGCTTCCCGGATGGCACGCCAAATCTGCTTCTTCTTGATTCTATCAAACTATTTATTTAATGAGAAAGAGCGAACTTGTGAAACACTTTTGTGAGCATGTTCATGAGAGAGTGATGTACCAACATTTATAACGTTTTAAATATGGATATTTGTCTGACAAAAAAGCACCAGGACATTCTTTAATTTAACTTTTGTTTTGAAAAAGCGAAAAGCTCCTGTTTCACTTCTTGGAATCTTAGTAGCGCCTCCAGAGTTGAGCTCTGCACTTTAATGGCCAACTCGGTTTCAGACACTTTTGCTCCGTTTGACCGAGGCCAGTTGGGGAGATTTGGCAGAGGGCGCAGCTGCTGATAGGGAAAGGTCCATAATGTTGCGCACACACGCCAAAGTCTTCAGTAATGGAAGCACTGACAAAATGAGAATTATGAGGGGATGGCATAGCTGAGAGTTTGCCAGAGGGGAACTAGCATTTTGGACATGGAGTATATTAGATCTCAGCATACCAAAGGAACTGAATTCATGCTGTACTGTAAAATATGATATTTAAAGGTACTTTTCACTTAATAGGTATCGGGTAAGTTTAGGGTTGCAGAATAAAGTAATGTAGATTAAGTCATTAATATGTGCTTAATTAGCACTAATAAAAGGCTAATATTTTAATAGGTTTCATAGGTCTTTATTAACTCTCTGGAGGTGTGTGGAGTCACTTGGACTTCGAAATCTTAACGCTCATTCACTGCCATTATAAAGCTTGGGAGAAGAAAAAGTTAGCAAAACTCAGTTGTCATGTAAGTGAACAGACAAAACACATACAAAGCCTTCAATTGTTAGTTGAAATTGGTGCCAAGTAAATACTCCTTTAATTTTGGCCAATTAATTATCTTAATTTGTGATATGAAGGTGAGTAAATGATGACAGGATTTTTATTTTTGGTTGAAGTGGTTCTACGGTAAACTGCAGTTCAATATGGAGTTGATATTTAATTCCGGTCTCATTTAAGAGTGTTTCTTCCACTATCATCACTTTTGTTCATGTATATATATAAATATATATATATATATATGTCACAAAAGGATTGTGTAATTTTCTGAATGAAACAATGTCATTTCCACAACAGTGTCATATATAGCTTATTTCATATTTAGCATTTAATGTCTGCCAAATATATTTAAAATGTTTTCACACTTTTTGAATAATCAAATGTGACATAAAGTGCCTAAAGCCCATACTTTTGAGTTGCAATTTACAGAATAAAATGGTTGTATCGATACACATTGTTTGTTTCATATCAAACTTTGAATTGGCTTCAGTTGAAATATAATTGTGGTAATGAGCAATGTCAAACACCTTGTGTGTATTTAAAGGCTTCAGGCCTCAAAACCTGAAGGCAACCACTGGCTATTGTGAAGTTCACCCTCATGCTCGTGTAACCTAAGATAGCAGTATTACAGGGGTCCCGACACCTCGCATTAGGAGGGGAACTGCATCTCTCTGGCTATAAACACCAAGGTGGACTCATAACTGTCCACACCAAGCACATTCCAGAGCTTTTGTCACAGCCATGCTTCAGATTAACATTAAATTATTTGAGCAGTAACTAAGTCACATGAATGCTAAGAGTGTAATAGCAGGAACTCAGGGAATTAAGACGTAACAAGTTTATGATTTAAGTGATTGTGAATGGAGAGAAAATAAAGTTTGTAATCTTAATGCATAGTCTAACAAAAATGCATCAAGCAGATGCAATGCATTTATCGTTGATAGTAGAAATGTGTCAAATTTATTTTATTTTAAAATTAGTGCTGTCAGAAGATTAACTGATTTCCTTACAGAACCAAAATTATTTATGTTAAGTTCAAACACTGTAGTGACTGTCTCTTTAAGGACACGCCAAATCTTAACAGGTTGTACCAAATGCTATCAAAGACCTTGATCTCAGGTCTCTCAAACAGTAGGTGACAGGTTTAAGATACTCTCTTCCTTCCATGCGATTAGTGACAGTCAGTAAACAAGCCAGGGGGAGGAGAGATATGCCCACCTCACTAATTACTGTAAATTAGAGTAATTAGCAAGACGCACCTTCTGTTTCACACAATCTCCTTGTGTACCTTCCCAATATGCAAGTAACATCCATTTAGCATCAGGCTGTCAATACTTAAATTAGCCTTTTAAGGCTAAAGGTGCCAATCATCTTTGAGGAGGATACTTCGCAACTAAAGGATGCTTTAGTTGACTGGACAAGCATTCCTTTTTTAAAAAAGAGCAAGCAAAAGTTGTCACTCAAAAATACAGTAAATGGCTCATTCGACACCATTCGTTGCATTCCATTCCACTGACAAGTGATTAAGACACTCGAAGGTGTGAATCTTGCTGAGTGAAACTGCCACTGGTAGCAGAACACATTCCTCACATCACCTAAAGCCTACATTTGGGCCACCATGCATCTCAAACCCTTCCACCATTTGCATGTGACAAAAAATGTTGCAAAATGGACCACCAAGACAAAAGCAACAAAGTCGCGGAGGTGACAGCAGCTAACTACAACAGAGACATCACTCTGGGCAATCACCTCCTCATTCTTGGCCTCCAGTAGCTAAATTTGGCAAAAGTCGGTGTGTCTTCAAGCTGGTTTTCACACCTGTCACCCCGTCACCATCCAGGACCCAAACTCTGAGCTTACATTTTAATGTCCTGTTGTCGCAGGGCAGACGCTCTGTGTGTGTTCCCCAGGACTCTCACCATGGGACTCAAGCTAACACAGGGAGATCAAAGAGGGGACACTATGAAAATATTGAAGTTCTGTGATCTTGGTCAGACTGTTGAAGGATAGGCAGTGGCTCCAGCAGAGGGCCACTACTGCTTGAAACATCTTACGAGAGAATCGAAAGATGAAATACTTAACCTGTTCCTTTCCTGCTGTTTACTTACTGTAGAGTTTCAGTACAACTGTGTAATATAGTTCATCTAATCAATCTTTTCATTAACAATAAAATATCTAGGCGCAAGAAGACTGGTATGTTTTTGCTCACTGGTGGCATGTTAATTTATGTTTGAGCTGAGGTTTCTTCAGTGCACTGCCTTTTCAAAACAGCAGAGTATTCCAGAATATTAGATATTTTGAAAATGCCCTGCCCACATGGTGCAAAGTTATGGTTTTGCCAAATCCAGTTGACGTATTATGATTTCTAATAACCCGAATCTTAAGCTTAATTTGGGATTTAGCAGATTAATGCATTGGCAATATGCTTAAATAGTCAGAATATGAACATATTAATATGATAGCAAGAATATATAAAGGTTATTTAAACCAATAAAAGGTAAACATGAAAACAAGAATATGCAGTAACACTAATAAAGAACACTTATTGACTATTAACTATTACTTTAACTAATAAAACTAATAAAGGGCTGAAATTCTAATGATAATGATTCGAACGACTAGTTAAGAGACCCTAAAATAAAGTGTCACCGAATATGCCTCCTGCTTTGTGATCTGTATCTCTGTAATGTATTAATATTAATATTGGTAAAATTAAGAAGCTGTGTGTTATCTTCGTTCTTATGTCTAAGGCTACGTTTACATGACAACGATGTAAATGTAAAATAGTTGTACTCGACAACATTTTCAAAATTATTTACAAGTATTCGCAAAAACAGCCAAAAACTTTGTATTATGTATACCAGGCCATTTGTCTGCGCTGATGTGTACTTAGTACTTGCCTGGTGTATATGATATGTCTCTGCTGTTGGCTGTAAAATTGGTGAAGTAAATCCAAACTTTGCTGAAGAAGAAAACTCTTCAGTAGCAAAAACAGAACCATAGCCTTTAAAAATCTTCACGTACTACACATGGTGACATACCAAATTTCACGATTGCCAGCTGGAGTGCCCATGAGCTCCTTTAGAGGGCTCTCCACCCTGGAATGTTGTCTAATTCGCTGATTTTGGCAAAGCTATTCCTTGTTCTTGTGTTTTCCTTGTTTCTTTGCGTTTTCGACTTTGGACAGTTTTTTTAATGGTTTGCTACCTGCCCTGACCCTTTCCCGTTTATTGGAATTACTCTTTTGTCTTTGCCTGGATTTAACAGTTTGCTAGTGTTTGACCATGACTGTTTGACCACGTTTGTGAATAAAGTGTTTGCATTTGGATCCCCACTCGACCTTCAGTCCCTTCGTCACACCTAACACATACTATGCACATCTATGATGTCACTGTTTACAAAGATTTCCCATTAAAAAAACACATGTTTTTTTAAGACTTATTTTTGCCTTTTTTTTTTATTTGATAGGACAGATCATAGCTGACAGGAAGCAAAGCGGTAAAGAGATAGGGGGACAGGATGGGAAAGGTCTGTGAGTGACTCAAATTTGCAACACCCAAAGTGCAATGGCACTAAATGTCGACGCGATGCACACGAGGCTACCAGCACAAACAAGTTTCTAATTTTTGGCTGAAAATGTTGTTGTCTAAACGGCCCCTAAGAGTGCTGGACTTTTGGAACCACTGAGAGGTGAAAGACCACACAGAATTCCCCCTCTCTATTTCACACTTCACACGTACCACACTTTGGAATGACCCCATGCCTAACCAGTAATGTAATATAACTCTCATTAAAATATTCAGGATTATTTGTAGTGATTATAAGGAACAAAGTCAAGTCCCACTCCAGTGGTGGAGATTGGCATGACTGACATAGCTCATTACAGAGAACATCATAAAGTTATTTTCTCTGGCCAGATAAGTGAACCCGAGACTAGACCATTGATGTACATTGACAATCATGTAATGCACATTACGTTTGTGTCAACCACTTGGACTCATTTATCTAAACTCAGTGAAAAGGAACACAAATGTCCAAAATAACCCATGAAAGTTCCCAGCAGAACTTGTCCCTGGGTGGGCCAAACTGAAGGTGTACCTTGATGACCACTAGTGTTGTTTTTATAGGGCTCCTCTTCAAAGCACATGTTTACAGGGGTGCCAAAAATTGGGCAAAGAACACCAGGGATCCTTGTGACAGGTACTCACACATAGAGTTAAGTAGGGCAGCTATGGACCCCGTTCCCAATCCACATTTCTAGCTATTCACATCCCCAAGTATTCAGTTTCATTCTTGTATCTCATAGAGATGAGTTTCCATTTAAAGTCCTACTGAATTCCCCTTCCCCCCACCTTAGTTCAAGTCCTCAGCCAACTGAAAAACAAACATCCACACCATGACACTTCATACACCTTTAATCCATTCATTACCATGTGTCATCCCTGTTGCCCAGCTGCTTTAGAGGCTAATGGACATACAAAACTAGTTTTGGGCACTGAACAATTCTTGATGCGAAAGGGAAAACGTTTGTTGAAGTATGATGTACTCTTGTTCAACTGTATGCTGGTTACAGAATCAATGAGTCGCAATTTTTAAAAACATTTTAAGCCTACATGGTCACTAATAGGAAGAGTATAGCAAAACTCTTAAGTAGGAAGTGGGCATCTTAAAGCCCCAACAATGCCTGTCGATGGAACGGCTAGGAGGCCAAGATGACTTTCATATGGTACAGGCGTCATCATCACTATTCACAGAATCTCTACTGAAACACGAGCCTGTGATCAGGGTAGCAGTGCCAGAGCTCTACCTTCCCAAACATTCCCCCCTGGCCCAGGCCAACTCTTGACTTCACAACATTCGGCATGACTCACATTCTACTCAATGTCAGAGAGTTGGAGCCAATTTTTCAGCCAAGTGATATAGCACTTCTAACATGCAAACATGGATGCCTAACACCAGTGGTTCCTTGGCTATTGAATTGAAGTCATCCATTTGTTGAAATAGTGAGGCATTTACCTTAAAATGCACTTTAGAGTTTACTAAGACTATTCAGTGTCATTTAAATGTCATTATTATTAGTGGGACTTGCCAAGGCATGCACTGGTATTAGAATTGCCAAGGGTTAGGGATTTGAGCAAATCCTTAACCCTAAACGTTAAACTCTGGACGGTAACATGTTCTGTACTGTATGTGTTAGAAATAAATGATACCTCCAGTCATGTGGTTTGTTGGAGAGATATTCTAATACTTTTTGTTTGGTGTTCATTTTTCAACTAATAGGCAATAATATGGATAAAAAGAATAAATAAATACAGTAGCCTTAAACTGAATGGGAGACCCAAGAGTTTTACCTTTACTGCGTAATTTTAGGAACTAGCCAACTTGGTGGTGTGAATGCAAACAGGAAAACCTGAGGGGGAAATTGGTTCTCTAGGAACCACCAAGCTGGCTAGTTCCTAAAATTTTAGGTACAACTTTATAGTCTCCCCTTCAGTTTAAGTATACTGGAACAAGGGATGTTTTTTTTTTTTTTTGCACCGACAGGAGTAACTCCTGTTACTCGCAGCTGACAGCAACGTCATTTGGCATTTACAAATGTCAACAACCGGTGAATAGAGTACACTATGTTCAAAGCTGTTGCGTGTTTTGGTGGAAATTCACAATTTGCGCACTGAAAGTAAATTAAATACGTACTAAATCTCCTAATAACTTACAGTTATGTCATCGAGGCTGAGAAAAGAATGCAACACTGCAGACACCAGGTAGCCAAATGTCGTTACTCCATGTTCATAGAGTAAATCAACATACATTCACATTGTTTCTGTAAAACAGTTTTTGACCCTACTCTGAAATAGAAGCTAATTTAGTTCCCCTAAACAGAGTTCCTAAAACCTTTCCTAACTCATGTAAAAAAGTAGGTACTCATGAAATTATGGGAATTCTAAAAAGTTTCTCCAGTGCGAAAGCTCCTATACAGTCTTGGCTCTTCGGTTAGGATCATACGATAACTTTTTGATCCAAAAAGTACAACACCCTAAACCAAGTACATTGTAACAAAGGGAAGGTTCGGATGATTCCTGTTTAGACAAGGGGCCTGACGTAGACACCCACCAAGAGGGCTGAGTCAATATGCTATTCAGGGGGCCCATTCATTATACAGGACCACTGCCCTAAACTGCCAAAAAAAGTACTAAAAATTGTACCTTTACAGCTTGTTATTAGACAAGTACCATCAAAAGTACATCCTTGTCTACCACTAAATGATCCATGCTTTTACATTAAGGATAGATAAAAGGTGGATAAAATACAAAGGTGTGTGCCGATAACAAGCAAAAGGTACACTTCTTGCCCAATTAATGCATCATGCCACAGGGAGTTTTATAGAAAGAGTTAGCTTAGTTGTAACCGATAATGCTGAAAACAAGCAGGCATCTGATAACCTGAGCTCTCCTCACCATTCATCATTTCTTAATTCATGGCACATAACGTGGAGGATCTCATTACACCGAAAAGCACTACTCTATATTTATCTCTTTAATGAGAGTCCAGCATTCCACAGAGATTTCAGCCTAATCATTGTGTCTAAGACAGCTATGCCTGGACACCCCCCTGACTCGCACCCATATCATATCCCCATAACGCTCGCTGGTCGTCAACAATACGGCATGCATCTGACTTACTGTGCTTTTAACTACACCTTTACCAGTGCTACAAACGACAGCCATGCGTTGATTACGCACACTCCGAAACCCCCTTACACCACCGTAAAAGATCCCATAACAGAGTCTTTCCAACGGGGATGACTTTAGGGACGGTGTCAAATGCCAGCTATGAAAGAGCATGCCGACCAAAGGATTAGCTTTCGAGTGTTATGATCCACCATTGTATTTTTCTTTGCCCTTCTTTCCACCCTGTTTAGATGGCAATTAGTGAGCTGCCAGCTCGGGCCGAGTTGTGTGGGTGACGTTACTGAGTATTGTTTATAGACAGCTGCTGGCCCCGATAAAAGCTAAGGCCCATTGATGTATTCGCCAGCTGTGCTTGTAAGCTACAGGCTGCCTCTACTACTCTGTCAAGAGCTGTCCAACCTGAAGAGTGACCCCTCGTATAGCTCGCACTGACAGTTTGTCTGTTCGTTTTGAGTACGAAGTGGACACATTGGGTTTCAGGGTGAACGTAGGCTGAACAGTTACAATGTGCCACTACCTTTTCAAATGGTACACCTTTGTGCTTTATTTATCACAATAGGGTTAACAGCTTAAAAGTTAAAAATTAGTACCTAAATTATTTATAACTGTCCAGTGACAGTTCTTGTACCTTTTTACTTGAAAGTGTATTAGTTGTCCGCTATATAATTAAATCTAGCAGACGAGATGTTGAGATATTATGGGTGGTTTTTAGGTAATGCTAGCAAGTTGATAGCAGGGCTAATTTTGCTGACAAATTTCTGCTAACTAGGTCTGATATGTTATGATATAATCCATAAAAAGTAACTGTAGTCAGATTATGTGTATAATTCAAATGTAACTCAAAATACAAGTGCTTGATTTTTGTAATCTAATTATTACATGTAATCGGTTACTACAGTTTATTGATATTTTGCTTATTGGATATAGCTAGGGTACCTAATTTAAAGTAAATCTATGATTTTTTCACCCTCGCTATTATCCTGGGCCAGCCCATACTTCCTGTGACGCTACATTTTATTTCGCGAGCAAAGTTAGTCTGGCAACGCTGCCGTTTTATAGCATTTCCGTTCCCAAAAAAGTGTAACGCGATGACGCAATGATAATCGTTCCAGCTGTTCTGAGAAATTTTCATGACAGGTTTTCTTTGAAAATAGAGCAGAAGTAATTAAAGTTAGTAAATACATTTTCCTACTGCTTTAATGAAGTTAGCTACAAATGGTTTGCTACGCACACGTCACCGGAATGAGTGGTCTGATTGGTTGTAGATTCGTCCAGTAGTACAGAGGTATCTGATGGACGCAGGTTAAGCCCGCCTCCCAGAAGGCGGGTAGTAAGGTAGCTTGGCCAGACTAAGCTCCTATGTGCTTTAAAGTTGTGGAAGCCGGTCTACCTCACTATATTTATAGGTTAAGAAAATGGTACCCACTATATTAAGTGACCTTTATTATATTATGTACCTGCATTTATATTAATATATCTGGTACTGCGTATTCTGTATATACATAAATGTTATCCTGTAGTACAATTACCTTCGTAATTCATTTCTGAAGATACATGTATAATTATAATGCTATCCTATCTCAATAGCAAAAGTGTTTTGCAATTCAACATGAACACAAAAGGCAGGCTGTATCCAACAAATACATAGCAGTTAAAAAAACCTAATATGAAGTCGGAGCATAAAACTGTAACATAAAAATGTAACAACAAATCTTCATTTCCACACTTTCACATTATGAATGCAGCCCATAATGAAATAAACCTATAAATATACGTCACTCTCAAAGTGTTAATGTGTCTTCTCTGTTAAAAACAAGTGCCAAGGCACTGTGATAAATTCCTAAGTCTCAGATGAGTGCAAGTTGTTTCTTATATTTTGAGACGTGCGATGAGAGATGGGCATTAAAAGCAAAAGGCCACATTCCGATGCTGATGTGGTATGAATTTACACACACACACTCCCTGATGTCCAGGATCAACAACCACAAAAATAGCTCCACAAATGAGATGGTAAACTATAAAGGAGCAGACACCCCCATTAATCTGAAATAAAACACTTGGCTGATTTTTTAAGAATGTATTAGAAATATGAGACAATATCCTTTAACAATTTAGACTGTAATTGATAAATGGGGTGGGATTTACGTAGCTGGTGTAATGACTCAACTGGGCAGCCCTTCCAGACATCTAAAGAGGAATACTTCGGAAAGGACATCCTGTAATTACTGTGGGAGGATTTGGGATGGTAGAACAAAACCAGTTGTATTTTTCGAGTATGGCTTGGCATATAATAATACATTTAATAGTGTATATATA
>JAUYWG010000066.1:13076592-13092919 GCA_034779775.1 Enteromius afrohamiltoni | reverse complement strand
ATATATATATATATATATATTATTTTATTTATAATTTATTAGAGTTTTTTTTTATTATATATATATATATATATATATATATAGATTTGGACTAATTCAGATTGTTGAAAGTATTAATACTTATATTTACCAAGTCTGTAAAAAATGACCTGTGACTTTCTTATGAAAATGCTACAGTAAAGACCTTAATGGTGAATTCCTGTCAAATTTACAGGGAAAAACCATAAACTGATATTCCCAGAAATTCCCTGCATTGCATTTAAAATTTTGTTTGAATCTGCCGTTTTTTCTTTAAAATAGCTATGTGTCTTTTATAGTGTGCATTTTAAAAAAACAGTAAAACCGTGAAATATAAAAAGTCAATTTCTAAATAAAATTCAAATGTCATTTATTCCTGATACATAGCTGCATTGTTACTCTTCAGTGTTGCATGATCTTTCAGAAATCATATATGCTGATTTGATTAATAAAGGTTCTTATTACACTGTAAAAAAAAAAAAATCTATAAAATTTACGGTAAAAACGGCAAGTGCGGTTGCCAGAATGAAACCATGAAAAATACGATAACAATATTTTTTGTTTTACAGTTTTATGTTACATTTAAAATTAAATACCATAATTCCTAATAATAAACTGTAATAACTGATATAATGTTTATATACCGACCTATTAAAGTAGTGAAATCTATTTTGTACCTTGAAATACACTGATAAGCACCAAATACAGATGATGATGAGCAAGTGACATGATGAACCATGGCCCATCACAAGTAGCTTTTAAATAGTAACATATAAAGAAGGTGATCAGTGTTTTTCAAACACTAAACACCATCATGGTAAGAATTATTAAACTGAAATGTGCAATAAACATTAATTTAACAACATTACATGTAACATACAACCTCAATAAACATAACAGATGCAAAAAAAATTCTAATTCAAATTCAAACAAAATTTTAAAATGCAATGCAGGGAATTCTGGGAATGTCAGTTTACGGTGTTTCACTGTAAATTTAAGTCAGTGTATTATCAGTAATGATTAAACCGTTTTTGCTGTCTAATTTTTGAGTCTTTTTTAGGTTTCTTTGATGAATAGAAAGTTCATAAATCCTTTACTTTGTAATTGTGTTACTTTGTTTACATTTTTAGTAACTTGTAAGTTCCTTGTAACATTATAAATATCTTTACTGCTACTTTTGATAAATTTACTGAATCCTCACTGATTGAAAGTATATATTTTTTTAATGATAGTGTATTACTGTTTTCACAAACCAACATTAATTATTAAGATATAATAAATAATAAATGGACACACACATGTATGTACAGTATGTAGATATATAGACAGATAGATAGATAAAAATACAGCACTTATATTTCCATGGTACTCAATGATCAAAACTGGAAAATAATTGACATCACAAGCCTTACATAAGAAGCTCAGCAAATGTTCATTAAAGGGTGCGTGGATCTTCTGCTTGGGTAGAAAATGATATCCCTTTGGGTTAAATAGCTAAGCCTCTGCTGCGTTTGGTTAACGTGAAGGGGGAGATGTCTAGCCAGTATGAGCCACCCTAGACTATCAATAAGTAAAGACAATACTGCTGGTCTTTAACAGGACTAGTCACTGCAGCTAGAGACCTGTGCCTTTAAGCCTACAGAGCTGAAGTTAGGCAAGACAAACAGTGACTATGACTGACTCCTGGATGTCATATTCATAAATCTGTTTTTGGGGCTATAATCCCTGTAATACTGCAACACGGTTGAGCCCACATGTCCAGCAGAAGACTCTGTCCACTCATTGTCCATTGTGTAATCCATTGGTAATGTAATCTAGCGCTGGGCCTGTCCAAACACAGAGTGAGGGTTGTTGTAAAAATGTCTCGTCAGGGTAGTTCACCATCTTTACAGCTCAAAGCAGGTGTGGGAAGCACTCGTCCCATCACCAGCATGCAGAGCAGTTTTTTTTATGCCTATGCAGCTAAATGTGTGAATTTTCTATTATAAGCACTGAGAATGCACAGTATAGAGCAAAACTTAATTTTAGGATAAATATCACCAAAAATAAATGAATAAATAAGATTTGGCCATATTTCAACGGACAAGTTCATAAAAAACATGAAAAAAATGAGAAAACAACAACATATATATATATATATATATATATATATATATATATAGTTATGCATATAGCACAAAGAAAGTGAACCCCCAGTTCTGGCATGTACTTGTAAAGAAATGTATTTACAAATAAAGTTAGTATTTATTAAAAGTAGCTATTTTAATAAATAAATAAATAATGAACAAATAATGATAATTGAAAAATTACCAGTAATAATAATAAAAAATACGAGGATTATGCATTATGGGGTAGAGAGTATAACTGTCATGCAAATAACGTCATGTTACAAAAGTGATAAAAAAAAAAAAATTGTGTAATATATGATTTTTTACAAATAATTACTTTTATTTAGTAAATAAGCATTAAATTATTTAAAGGTGATAGTAAAGACATTTATAATCTTATATAAAATTATATTTCTATTCTAATTGTATTCATCAAATTCTTTTTTTTTATTTCTGTTGTATTTTAAATTGATTATTTTGAACTTTCTATTCATAAAATAATCTTGTAAAAAGAGTCCAAAACATTGCCCTTACGGGAATAAATTACATTTTAAAATGAAAACAAAACTTGTAATGATATTTCACAATATTAGTATTATATATATATATATCAAGTCAGACACAACAACAAGTCAGTTGTTGTGTATTAAGCATATTAAGAGCAGTCAAAATAAACAATATTCATAGAATGTTTAGAGAATATTTCAGGTGAGATGAGAAACAAAACCAGGAACAAGACTTGTCTTGAATGTTTTTGGACAGCTGCACTAAGAAACTCACAGACAAAGACAAAACATGGACAAAAGGCAGGTGGTATCCTCGAAGGAGGTCTACAGCAAGCTGCCCAAATGTATGACAGCTCTGTTGCATCGTTATCTCAGGACACACAACACAAACCCACCACAACGTACAAGAGACACAGGCTGTGACCTAAAATGCGGGTCACGTTCGCAACCTCGATTCCTAATTCAAACTGAAATTTATCCTGATCCGGGTCTGTTCCCCCAGAGTGTGTGTGTAATTTGTTACACTTAAGTTCAGCTCAGGTCATTGTATATGTGTCTGAGAGGTGCAGAGGTCAAGTCAAGAGTGCAGGTCCTGTTGACCCAATGCTGGACAAACGCTGAGTGTTCCCCTTTCTTCCATCCAGACCCAACAGGCCCCCAGGGATCTCCCAGTCCCTCGTGTCAGTCATCCGCACTGAGGAGGGCGCAATGACACGGGCCACTGATGAAACAAGAGATGGGTCCACCAGGGGGGAGGGCAGGAGGACACGGAAAAGACACCCCAACCACTTGGTTTGACTGGAAAAGGAGCATGTTATCACATATGCATGCATGACTCTTTTTGCGACTTCTGTGTGCCAATATATATTGCATGCTAATCACTTTACATTAAAGTCAAATTTAGTTTCTTACAGATGGCCAGAGACAACTTCTCTTAACGCAATAATCTATTGTTATCAGAAAAGACTGCTGTTTGATCGCTTTAGACAGTTTTAAAAAAAAATCACAGAAGACAGACTAATCTAATGTTTGGATGGCTAATGATTGATAGATTCATGCATAAAAGGCTGATAATTATAACAGTAACTAGCTGTAATCATCAGTATTGTTCTAATGGAGTCAATCATAGTCCATCCAATTTTAAAGAGCTTGAGCATTTAAAGCAGCTTGTATACTTAGTAATTGAGTTTACAAGCCAATCAAACCTAACGCAGTGAACATCTGCAGGAAGCATGAGATAAAACTTTGCCAGAATATCATCTATTTTAAAGAAAAGTTGTCTTTTAACATTATACACTTTTTAAAAAATGTCATGTTGTTTGTGGTTACTTTATGTTTACTCTAGAACACCATGAAATGTTTTTGTGTTTCGGGAAGATACTGATCATCTGAAACAAATTCCATTCGTTTTGTTTTTAGATATCACTAAAACAAAGAAGGGGAAACCATGGATAGATGGTCTTTTGGCAGGTTTTACAAGGGTTTGGGCGCTCTTGAGCAGCTGAGCACCAGCTTGGCAATCTTAAACCAGACTTGAGCAGAAAGGTTTTTGTATACTTTAAAAAAAAACATTTGTTTTTTAAATAAAACAAAAAAATATACAGAAGTACAAACTGCATGTGTCTTTATGGCACATTATGTACAATGAAATTGGTAAATTAAACTTTATTTTTTATGAGGAGTGTTTTTCAGATTAGATTAAACCGAACTTAAAGGGTTACTCCACCCCAAAATAAAAATTGTATCATTTTTTTACCTAACCCCATATCGTTCAAAACCAATTTGGCCTCAGGCCGCCATTTAATGACACAGAAAAGTATAAGCTTTGGCGTTTGCGTTCTCCAAAATGTTGAATAAAGTCATTATTTTTCTTTTCTTTGTGTACAAAAAGTATTCTCGTTGCTTCATAACATTCAGATTGAACCACTCATGGCAGATGGACTATTCTGAGGATGTCTTTCATACTTTTCAGCATCTTAACCGTGTTATTATTTACTTGGCAGTCAACAGGACAGTCGCAAGCCTCCCGGTTTTCATTAAAGTGAATGATGATGACAAAATTTTCACGTACACCTGTATACGCAATTTTATAATTACTTCTATCGTCTCTGAAATCTGCTTGACAAGCGTTTATGGTAAATAAATGAAACCACAGTTTATAACTTTACATGATCCATGAAAGCAGCCTATAAGTATGCAGTAAAATAAGCGTAAGCATGTCAAAAGACTGAATCGTAATAGTTTCGAAAAGTAAAACACTGAATCACAGGCTAAACGGTTACTTTTAAAGTGTGCCATCAACTAAGCACACATATTTAAGAAATATTACATTGTCTGCAAGTACAGTAAGATTTGAAGTAGGCTACATTACAATTCAAGCCATCACAAGTGCAGCTACGATCAAGAAACGAGTTTAGGCTGTTCAGCAGGAAAACTGCCATGAACTAATAATAATGATTAGATACAGTCATTCTAGATAATTTAGTGTCATTGTCGTTTAAATACAGCCGCAAACTCGAGTAAAAACATAGTAGATATGTTCTCAGGGCAGGTTGCCCACTTATGCATCCACCCACATACTGTACCGGATGAACTTGACAGACTGCACGGGAAACGTTTGCAAGTCTCGTCCTCCAGCAACAGCCGTCGACTCTGAATTTCAGTTCATCGCTATTTCATCATTAGTTCATTTATTTCTTCACTACACGGAAATACGACACACTGAGTCATGCGAGGACATAACGAAACCACCGAGGACGATATCTGAAGGTGTTTGAGGTCCGTAAACATGTCGGAACCGAGAGTAAAGCGAATAAAAACGTGCCTTCCCCTCTGTAAAACACATATAACTTCTGCTGGGAGTCTGGCGAGGCAAAACTTCCCGACTGTTGTGGAGGAGAGTCTGTGTGGAGTCTCCACTTTGATGATGGAGGTCTCTTACAGACTGGAAGCGCTGGTAAGAACTCTACTGTAAACACGAGGTGACGTTATATCACCCCAAACCATCAGTGCTTTCATTTAATTTGACTTAAAAAGATTTATATTCATGGAGTTGTATGCCAAACTGCGTCGTTTAGTAGATAAGTTGTTCATCATGAGTTGTTGTCATCCATGTTAACCCCCACCCCGCCCGAGCCACCCAAAGACGCACTGTCTATAAAATCACTGTATCGCTGTTTGACAAAATATTGACATAATGACAAAATATAGCGGAATATAAAACTTTCTTGCGTCATACCGGAATGTACAGAGATTAATTATTTTGCTGTTGTTTTTTTGTTTGTTTGTTTGTGTTGTTGTTTTTTTTAAAGAATAAACATTTTCTTTTTTTCATTAAGATAGTAAATCATCAATATCAAAAACTTAATGATCTCAACACAGTCAAGGGGGTCTTAAGTGGTCCTCACTCTTAGTTCTTGCCACATGGCAACAAAATGTCTTCTTATCACATGTCCTCAGACTTTTTCGCAGTATTATTAACAATAATAAAGTATTTTGCGACTTCTTTTGCCAGATTTCAGTGTAACTGTAACATATTTATTTGTTATTTATAAAGCACATTTAAAAATAACAAATACTGAACAGAGCAATAATGATAACTAGAGAAAAACACAGTTGAAAGTGTCATTTAAACTGAAATTGAATAATAATAATAATAATAATAATAATAAATAATAATATGCCTTTAGAGCAGGCTGAAAAAGAAGGGGCCAAAGTGATTATTACTATTATTATGATGTTAGATAGAGACCAAAAAAAAGCCTCCTGACCCATTTTCTTCTCATACAGGAAACATTACAGGAAACGACTTGTTTTGTTCTAAATCAGATCTGTCTTCCGTTGTGTTTCAGGCCAAAGTCTTTGAGCGGAGTGATCTGGCTTTACCCAGAGTGTCCAAGTATTTTCATCAGGAATCACTGAAGGAACTGGAGCGAGCCGAGGCAATGCTGCAGTATCTGTCCCAGCGCGGCGGAAAATACTGCAGTAAGAACATCCAGGTAACTCACCCATCTAACCAGTTAACCAGAGCACCACCACAAGACCTCACCAAGTGCCCTGTATTTTTTCTAGCACCTAGATACAGAACAAAGAAGGCATCTCGTTCTGTATCTCGTGTAATGATGATAAGCCTGTTTTGACTTTTGTCTGTATGGGGCAGCAGCAGCTCTGAAGGGGGATGGAGGGCAGAGAGAACGAGAGCAATGGGGGTAAGGCAGCGGGGGGTTGTGCAGAGATCTCCCCTTTAATGCCTGTTAGGGTATACGTTTCCCCTGAGTTCCGGAAAATTGGTGAGATTAATGTGAAGGCGGAAGGACAGTGCATTAATTTTAGTTCCAGATGGATTCCATGGCACTCAAACTGCTGTCACTTTACACTGCGTCCTCTCTTCTTTCTATTTTTTTGTACTTTCTAGCCTTCCCTGATTTTATGACTCGTGTAAAATTGATCCGGACTGGGACTGGTGAGGGTCCATCAGCAGCGATTTTGAACACCTTGTTATCCGCTCATCCGTGCTGGGTGATGGTTGGACACACTTGGAAACAACTGTGTGCTGTTTTTGTTAATTGTAGCTCAATTAAAATTTGAGTTATACATGGACTGATCCATTTATATGGTTTTTAAGTTGTTTAATAAAGGTTTTGCAGCATTATAACAGCATAGAGGTTACTGTATTTACATGATTTGAGTGATTATTTATACATTGCAAATGTTATGAATGCTAAGGCTGGATTTATCTGACCAAATGTGCAGTAAATATTGTGAAATATTATTACAGTTCACAATAACTGTTTCCTATGTGAGCATATTGTAAAATGTAATTTATTCATGTTATGTAAGTTAAATTTTCAGAATTGTTAGTCCAGTGTTTAGTCACATGATCCTTCAGAAATACTTTGAATACGCTGATTATGCTGACATTTTATATTAATATCAATTTTTAAAACTGCTTAATATTTTTGTGGAAAAAATCTGATACAAATTGAAAGTTCAAAAGAACATATTTAAAAAAAATACACTTTCTGTAACATTATACATGTTTTTACTGTCACTTTTTATCAGTTAAATGCATAATTACAGAATAAAAGCGCCTATTTTTAATTATAAACATGTTTTTACATTTCTGAATTTTTTTGTTTTGTATTTTTGGAACATAGTACAGCTGTTCTGTATATATAATACAATTAAAAGACTTGAAAGGAACCCCTTTTTATGTATTTTGGCATAATATTTTAGTTTATTTTTAACACTTTATTTTAACACTTTATCTATTAGTTGCTTATTAGCGTGCATATTACTAGAATATTAGCCATTTATTAGTGCTAAGTAAACACACATTAACTTATTCTACATCCCTAATTCTACCAAAAACCTAAACTTAACAACTACCTTATTAACTATTAATAAGTAGCTACATAAGAATTTATTGACAGAAAAGTCACAGATAACAAATGTTATCTATATTCTAAAGTGTTACCATACTTTATTAGGAAAAAAACTAAATATTTTAGTTTCCTCTTTGCTTCTTTTTCTTCTTATCTTTATGAAATCAGATTTTTATTTTTATTTTTTTCCCGGTTTGTAAAATGTCATTTGGTGCGACTCCCAAAAACGCCATGATATTTTGAATAATCTGTGATATTTGAAAAAATTTTAACTGTAAAAAATGTTGAAACATGTTCTCGAAGATTAAGCACACTCACATGCACGTATTCAAGATGCCAGGACAATATTACTATTCACTCGATGGTTACACCGCATGACATTTTAATAGTAGTTCAAGTGTGAAATCAACATAAATACAAAAATTTCAAATTACTATTATTATTTTATTTTATTTTATATATAGATATATATATATATTTTTTGTTTGTTTTTTTTTGTCATGGACACTTGTATTTATTACAGGCCCAAATGTGACTTGCAGTGATTCTACCATGATGAATACCTAACCAATTAAACACAAACTTTAGTTTACTGTAGTTTACTTTTAATTATGTGTAACTTCAGCAGCACTCAAGGCCAAGCTGTATCAGCCCCGTCCCAAATGGCACACTTGACACAGACTTCCTCACATGCGGGGGACTCACAGGCTTCCCTCACATGTGTCTGTGAAGTCCAAGCGCCTGTGGGAGCTATTAGATTTCAGAAGGGTGCTGGAACACCTCATTCACCAATCAGCATCCAAAACGATTCAAGTTGCATCTAACCTACAATATGTAACATTTACAGAAGCCGGGCACTGAAGAGGTGTGTGCCATCCTTCCTGCTCTGGAGATAACGCTCAACCAGTGGAAGGAGGAGATGAGCGTCATGCTGGAGCTGAATCAGCTGGCGCATGAGCACGGAGATCCACACACTGCCAGCGTCATCAAGAGTCACTTCATTCAGCCCCTCGTCCCAAAGGTCAAACTCGTCGGTGACCTCTTGACCAGCGCTCACAGAGTGGGCTGCACCAGTGACAGCACGGGTGGCTTCGGCGAGTACCTCATCGACCGGCTACAAGAGACGCTGAACGCTTAGACTTCCTCTGTTAATCATTTCAATAATAGTTATATAGTAATAATCAATAATTAATCTTAATTATTTCATTTCAACTTTAATGCAATGTATTACTTGCTATATTTCTTTGTAATTATTTGTGAAATTCACTAGCCTAATTACATTTCAAAATTAAATCCACACCTTTTTCATTTTTTGTGTGTGTGTCTTTGGCCCTTAAACAAATTAAATATTACATATGTCTGAGACAGATTACATGTTGGCCCAAAGGGGGGAAAATAAAGTGCCAAATGCACTCAAAATAATGCAGTTTTGTATGTAACTCTCCAAGTCTCTCCAGTTTTAAATGCATTCTTAAGTAAACTTATGCTGCTGAATAATAATCTTAACTCTCTCTCTCTCTTTCTCTCTCTCTCTCTCTTTGTTATTATTCTTATTTTTTTGTAGTGCTTCACAATTTTGGATAGAACACTCCTTTGCCCTGTTTATCCTATGTTATCCTACATTACTTTAGTAATGTAAGTCTATATTTTACATTTGCATGTCTTTGTTTGGTGTGCATTATTTCATATAAAAAATATTCTTTTTTTTTTTTTTTAATTCTATATGTTTTACCCTGTCTTCTATATTTTGCCTTTTGAATGTTATCCTGCACAGTTTTTAATAAACGCACAAGTTATATAAGTGCATGTGTACGTTTTTATTTGTGTTTTTTTCTTTATAGTATATAAAGTTCTGGTAAAAGAAATACAGTAAAATATGATTGTGTCACACAACTGTCAGGATATGTGACAAATGAGTTTAACTAAACATTTTTAACGAAATCTTAGAATGTAAAAACTGTTTACAATAGGCTATCATTCAGCTTGTATTCAGGCAAAACATACTAATAGGAGAGACAGAGGAACTCTCTCTCTCTCTCACACACACATACAGACAGAGAGAGAGAGCTTTTCAAACAGAAAAGTAGTTTTTATCTCTCATCTGGCTCTTTAACGCCCCCTATTGTTGGACTGAGCTATTGTAAGAAACGCAATATAAAATTGGAATCATCATAAATAGATCATTCATACATACGTGTATTAATATATAGACTAGTGTATCAGTGCTCCAGTGTTTCATTTCATATAACAACTGATACAAACCAAAAATAATTCGGAGTAGGTCTAGTTTGTTTTTTGTACTGTTTTTTTTTTAACAACACCGGTAAGCATCCATAACATTTAATATATCTAAGCCTTAACCGCTATACACATATTCAGATATTTTAAGCACATTTTGAGTTATGTATCACTAAGCATAAGGATGAACATCTTTATGCATGGAGCACTGGAAACCAAAACTAAATGTTAACAGCTATTTGTTCTGTTCTTTTGGGGTATTACTCAATTGTTTGTCACCTTATGAATTCCAGTTGTGGGCTACGAAATGATATATTTATTAAGCAACAAATGATTCTTTCCCTTAGAAAAGTTAAAGGAAAGTCTTTCCTCGAATGTTTCCTGGAACTTGTGAATAATTGTAAACTACAATCTGTGACTTGATGACAAATACAGCGATTTCAACTTAGTAGACATACGAAACAACGCAGTAATAGCAACTTTTACCATTATTTATAGACGAATTGAAGAATTCATCATCATTTTTATGGCCCCGTCATTAGCTGAAGTGCCAGACCGTCAAACCACGCCTTCTTTCTAAACGCACGCTCATTGGTCAATCAGTCTTCTTCAGGACACGCCCCTGGACCGGCTGGGCTGTATATAGACAGGCCCTGATCTCTCACCAGCAACAAGTACCTGAAGGGTACAAGCAAAGAAACTTTTCCAGGATCTGCGAGTCTAATTTTTATAAAAGGTTGAGCAACACGTTGTTTCTGGACCGGAAGGAATTAGTTTTAATATTCCTAAATCCTCAAAAACTTGGGAAACGTTCAAGTATAGGTCTACCTTGTTTTTTTTTTCCCCTTAACACATAAATATGGAGCTGTCGGATATTCCCTTCCCCATCCCGTCAGCTGATGATTTCTACGACGACCCTTGCTTCAACACAAACGACATGCACTTCTTTGAAGACCTGGACCCCAGGCTCGTCCACGTCAGCCTGCTCAAGCCCGACGAGCATCACCTCGAGGACGAGCACGTGAGGGCGCCCAGCGGGCATCACCAGGCCGGCAGGTGCCTGCTGTGGGCATGCAAAGCCTGCAAGAGAAAAACCACCAACGCCGACCGCCGCAAAGCCGCCACCATGAGGGAGAGGAGAAGACTGAGCAAAGTCAACGACGCTTTCGAGACCCTCAAGAGATGCACGTCCACCAACCCCAACCAGAGGCTGCCCAAAGTGGAGATTCTAAGAAACGCCATAAGTTACATCGAGTCCCTGCAGGCGCTGCTCAGGGGCCAAGAGGAAAACTACTATCCCGTTCTGGAACATTACAGTGGAGACTCCGATGCCTCCAGTCCGAGATCCAACTGCTCTGATGGCATGGTGAGAATGCATTTTAAATAGTGTTGATTGAGATTAGTATATTTAATGTTGTAAGGCTAAATTTCATTCATTTAGTAATGGCTTGCTTGGTTTTATAATACTTTAAAAAACTTTGTTTTTACGTGGGCAAAGAATAATTATTAGCACATTATTTTTTCGAATGATAATGTTATATTAAAAAAGAGTGTTAGTTATTTGCGAAATGTGTCTTATTGAAATGTTCCTGTATTTTCTAGATGGATTTCATGGGTCCTGCATGTCAGTCGAGACGACGGAACAGTTATGACAGCTCGTACTTCAACGACACGCCAAATGGTAAGTCATGCGTCGACTGTCATTTGCACTAAACAAACAAACAAATAGACACTGAGTGACTTTAATTATTTGACTTAAACAAAACTATTTGCGTTGAATTTTAAAATCTAATCTGCTCTTAATTTACTTTACAGCTGAGGCACGGCATACTAAAAGCTCAGTGGTGTCCAGTTTGGATTGTCTGTCCAGCATCGTGGAGCGAATCTCCACAGAGACCCCCACGTGTCCCGTGCTGTCGGTACCGGAGGGGCACGAAGGGAGCCCGTGTTCTCCGCAGGAGGGGTCTGTCCTGAGCGAGACCGGGGCCCCCGTACAGTCCCCGACCAACTGCCCTCAACAGCAGGCTCAGGATCCCATCTATCAAGTGCTTTAGAGATCCCCGACATTTCAAAACGAATTGAAAAGACTATCTGAATTGGGAAAACATTCAGCAGAATAAAAATGGCAAATCCGATCTTAACTACAAAAGAAAGACTATTTCGATCCACTGCTGGAAACTATAGGAACGAATGATCTTTCTTTCCTCCTTTCTTTCTTTCTTTCTTTCTTTCTTTCTTTGCTGTGGAAAATGAATTCCATTATGAAAATGGCTCAGCAGATCAGCAGAAGTGAGTTTCTTAACCGCTTATTTATATTATTGTATCCACGTGAAAATGTGACCATATTTTGTTTTTTTTCCCCCTTTGTGAATATATTTTCTGTCACCATCACCTTGTTATTTCCTAATTATTTACGTAATCCAGATACGAAAAGTAGGACCACTTTTGTATATGTGTAAATAAGATGTGTTTTGTTAAAGCGACGAAAACGAACAAACCTATTATTGTATTTAATGATGCCTGTTTGAAACACTAGCTTGTTGTGTCTTGTTAAACTTTATATTTATACTTCTTATGCGAGTGAATGTCGGATTAATAAAAAAATATAACTATTTATACGCCAGTGTCTGGATGTAATGTTTTGATTCAGTCAATGAATTAAATAATGGCACAATAATAAGCTTGTTATGGTTAAAATGCCATAATGGTCAATGCTATTTAATACAAAAGCTCTCATGCGTATATAAAATAATATTTTAGAGGTTTACATTTTGCCTGTTGCCAACGAACTCCGGCAACTTGCAGTTGATGAAACAATGTTTTTCTCGAAGCTCCTCCAAATGATTTGGTTTTAGTCTAGTGGACCATCTCAAGCTAAAAGCAAATTTATGAAACTCATTAATTGCGATTCCAAAACAATTTTCTATTAGTTAGAAAAAGTTAATCTATTAACTCTCATTCGTTTAGCTAGCTATTTCTAAATGCATCCAAATATATAATGATTTGGGTGACATGACTATAATGCAAAGTTTCCAATTAAATCAGGAAAATGTTCGGTGATGTTAATGAAAACTAGAGTGGTATGTCGATTTTATATTTTAACATTATAGATGTAGGCTGTTATTGTACATCGAATATTTCTGGGATAAATCTTTTTCTTTATTTTATTTTTTGCTTAAAAATAACTCTAATAGAAGATCATAGGCTAGCAATAGCTCCATCTTGTGTAGTACTGAACTACTGAATACATCATTAATAAACCGTAACATATGGAAGGCTAATATATTTGCATAATGTTTGTGTTTTATTTGTAGCTAACTGATCATCAAATTGTGCATTGTCGTGTGATTTAGTAACCCACGTCCAATGTGCAGTTTGTAATAATATTTCATGCATTTAGGAAAAGAGATTCATATGGCAGGACTTTCTACCACATTTATTAGACAAATGTTAAGTCTATCGATGGTAGCATATCTGTGACCGCCGGTTACCACAAAATATTTTAGACAATTCTAATATTATATTAATAATAATTTTCGATTGCATGGTACAAAAAACGCAAACACTGAAACAGTCTATGGATTAAAAGTGTATGTAAATGTTATTTTCTACAAAAAAAAAAAAAAAAGTTAACTGAGCTACAAAATTGAAAATGTTGGGACTATTGTCAAAAGCGGATGAACTTCTGGTTTTAAGTGACAGGTTAACACTGGCTGAGTGGCAAGTTAGGTTGTATCCTTCCGCCGGGCACTAGAACGTGTAATTTTCAGAGTTGAAAATGAAATAAAATTAATTATAGGCTATGACTGCCATTTTTTCTCACCAGTTTCATCACTTACGATGTCTAAATCTTGTTGTTAAACCAGACGTGCTACAATATTTCGGAAACGCGAACTAAACCACGAGTAATCAGCGGTGAAGCATTTTCAGGTGCAGTATCAACTCAATTCATCTCTACTCTACTGCTTTATCCACTAGCGAACCTAAACAAAAACGGTCTCGCATGGCAATATCTAAAAACAACTATTTTATTGATGTTTCGATAGGAACAAGTAGCTACTGGCAAAGGCTTGAAGTCACACTTTATTTACATGACACAAAAAGGGAACTAAGTAACAGTCCAAGACGAGGAAGAGTTGGTTGATCAACAACTACGGAGTCCCGTGCGGTCAGCACAGATCGTGGGGTGAATCTTGTCCATCTTCAGTGTGGTGCTCTTGGCCTGCAGGACGGTGCTCTTACTTTCTGCGACGAGCGCCGGCGCCCTTCTTGCTGCTGTAATGCAAGAATAAGATAACAGGTGAGCAAATTATATTTTTATTCAATTCTATCTATCTGATAAATATTTGTACACTTCACACCACAGGATAGGCTACACATCCCTTGCTGTTTAAATCAGGCATTAATACTATCACGGTATATTGATATGTTTTTGGCATTTCTAATCAAAAATGAATCATCATTAATCAATAATTCATCATTAATCAGATATAAAACTGCTCAAATACTATCTAAACATTAGTTTTTTTACTTTAGTATTTTTCTGCACAACATTATTGTTGGAGCCACGTGTATCTCCTTTATAAAGTAATTATATTACAAATACATTTTTATTACTATTTTTTAAATTACTTTTATTTTTACTATGTATACTATTTCTGCTGTTGGAGTCAATGGTGAGCCAAAACAGCCTGGTTACAAACTTGTTTCAAAATATAATAAATATGTACAGGTTATAGAACTACTCTAGGGTGAGTATATGATTATATAATTTTCCTTTTTGGGTGAACTGTTGAAGTTTTCACCATCACAACAAGCAGCTACACTAAAACCCATGCACAGCAGGGGGCGCCATACAACTGCAACTTACAATTTGCCGAGCTCCTCCACTCTCCTGCGCAGTGTGGTAACCTTAAAGAATATCAGGGATTTATCAGATTAACCTCAAAGAATCAAATTCTGGTTGTGGCAGTGCATTTATAGGTATGTGAATGTTTCCTGGTCTATTTCTCTATTGGTTTTCTCACCTCATACTTCTGTCTCTTCAACCTCTCCATGTGCTCAAATTTCTCAGCCTCCAGGGTCTTAATCCATTCAAACAGCTCCTGTGCTTTGTCCCTGAAGTCCACAAGACATAAGTAAGCAAGACTAGGCTGTTTACATGGCCACTTCAACAGTTTGGAGTGTAACTCACCTCAGTTTGTCCTCATTGAGATGGTCGACGTTGAGTGGTTTGCGTCTATCAGCCAGGATCTTCTTCTTCTTCTCTCTCTCTGTTTGTTTCTTGCCTCCTTTCTTGGCATCGGCCTGAAGGACAACAGAATGTGGGGTTTCAGTCACAGTTTCAATTCATGCTCTTTAGTTGATTTGAAGTAGAGCTGACCTTCTGCAGATGGCTGCTGTAGTTGGATCCCATACCAGACAGAGCTGACTTCTTCTTGGCATCTTCCTCTGCCTTCTTCTTGGCATCTTCCTCCTCTTTCCTTCGTCTCTCCTCCTGTAGAAGTTACCAAAATCATTGTTTTCATAGAAGATGGACACTTTCTAAATTTTGTCAGCTGTTTCCTCACAGCCCTAAATCCACCCACCCCCCAAAATGTTGGTTGCCAAATAATTTGGGGATTTTAATAATTTACCTATCTAGTATCCTGATTTATTAAATCATCTTAAAATGAACCAACTGTACAATTTGACAACTGGTAAAAGTCAAAGGTTTAACTCATTTATCACATTTATTTTAATTTATGTTTTTTTTTTAATATTAAAACGTTGTAGTGTCACACAAAAATGTAGTTAATTTATTCAGGAACCACTACTAAAAATAATATAATAATCAAGATTCGGGCATCACCAAAGGTCCTTATCACCATAATCTTTCTTTGTGTGCGCTCATGGTTGCCTGATTGCTACGAGAAAGAATATATAAGAATAACAAAATATATAAAAAATAAAAATAAACAAACAATCGTTTTTGTTTTCTGTCTTCCCATGGTTGCCAGATTGCCTAGATAAAGTTAAATGATTATATGTGTGTGTGTTTATATATATATATATATATATATATATATCTATG
>JAUYWG010000066.1:13057816-13076492 GCA_034779775.1 Enteromius afrohamiltoni | reverse complement strand
ATATGTACACAGAAAAAAACCCACAATTAAAACATGATAACATAATAAAAACATAATGTTTGAAAATTATTATTATTTCATATTATTTATTTAACTCATAGTTTCCAGGTTGCTAAGATAAATTAAAACACAGGGCAGAAATGTGTCCTATTAAGACACATCTGGCAACCCCAAGTGGGAAAACGTGTTCAGGCTTTCTATAAATGCTTTCTCTTTTTTTTGTTGAAGAGAATACAGATTTTGGTAGAAAAAAAAAATTATAACAATAAGTAAAACTACATCTAGTCTCTGTATTTTTACGATGTTTTGTCATCTTTTATTCATTAAGGAATTAAATCTAGCTCGTTCGTTTCCAAAAATTAGTGATACACACCTCACGTCTGGCCTGGCGCTCTTTATCCTTTTCAGCTCGGATCCTCTGCTGCTCGGCCCTCTCAGCTCTGCGCTTCTCCTGTTTGGAGACAGAGAACATATTTTATTTACAACAACTTATTGTGGAGAATATCTGGTTAGGCTAATATTCTATATCTTTCGAGGGACGTTTACCATTCTCTCCTTGAGTGCGATCAGTTCCTGCTCCTCCTTCTTCCTTTGCTCGAAGTGATTATCGATGAGGCCCTGCAGCTCAAGGTTATCCTTGTTGTGACGCTTCTTCTGAATGTCCTGCATTAAGACACGCGAGTAACAATGTTGTCATCTCATTAACAATTATGTACATGGTTATTTGTACATAAAGATACATGAACTCTTACATCAAAGTCCACTTTATCACCATCTGGGATCTTAGGTGCTGATGGCCTGCAGTTATAGAATTAAATTGAGCATTATGTCTTAAAAACCTTTTTAAATAGTTTGCTGTAATGTGCAAATTTCTACAGGTTACTTACTTGAACTTTGGCTTCTCATCTGTATTAGAAGTAAGAGGAGACAAGTACATGTTATTGTGTTATTGGGAAATCCACACAATTAATGATACACTGCAATATTCAAACGTTGACATAGCACTGCAACATAATTAGTATGTTTTAGAAAAAATAAATAATTATTATATATATATATTCCTCATTTTGTTATTCAATTAAATATTTAAAATGAACTATTTTAAAAAATAATTGCAATGTAAATTAAATATGTTTAAATAAAAAAAACGCATTCTAGAAATAGAAAATGTATCAAATATGATTTCCAATTATTATTAAAGGTTTTACAAATATATTAATTTGTGTTGAAACATAACAATATTGAAAGTTTTTTTTTCATGACCATTAAAAACAAATACTTATTTTTCCCCCCTCTCTCCTGTCCTTATCATGGTGTATGTTATTTTTCTGACATTTAATATAGCAGCTTGACCTTGAAACGAGTGTTGAGCTTTTAATACAAACCATGCAAAGCAAACTCAAACAACGGATCACTGCACGGTTGTTATCATTTGAAACTCTTCCACCCATATCATTACTTAGTCTAGTCTGATTATTGTCCAGAATCGGACTATTGTTAGCTTGTGTGTATTTTTGGATTGCCACACTTGACTTGAAGGGACAGTGTTATAGATGTTGTCCACTAGGAGGAGACACAGCTGTCCCTTCAACAAAATAAAGTGGAATAAACATACCTTCCTCTTCAATGATAGCAAGCATTAAACAAGAACACAATGGATATTATTAACAACTATAATAGCAAGGGACTGAATCCACCAACACTGGCATTTTTTTTGACAACAAAAAAGTAAAAAAATGACTTTTTATTGTTTTAATTTGTATTTTTTTTCACATCAATCTGTTAGCATTTATTTATCTAAAACAATGTTAAGTCTGCAAGATAATGTTCTTCTCAGTGATGCACTACAGACTGAGTGCAAATAAGTCAAAAAAGTATGTAAAATAAATAAAGTAAATAAAATTACTACATTTCAGTCTACACAATATCCCGTTGTGATTGCCATTTTTATCATTTTCTTAAAAAGAACAATGACCATAGGGAGAAATGATGCAGCACAAACATTTATATTGTTTAGAATATAAAAACCAATGAGATTTTAGCAACTGTACTCACCCTCAAAATGCTCGCTGTAAAAAAAACATTGAACAGAAACATGGTTATGCTCAGTTAGCATACCTCATACAAATTCAGTACAATATGCATAGAAAAGCATGTTTTAAAGTTCAGTAGGAGTACAAAATGACAAAACCTTATGATACTTACACATCCTCTGTGTCTGACATGGTTATGGTGGACTTTGAGACTAAAAAAGAAAAAGAAAGGATGAGCAAATCAGAACCTCAAGGCAAAAGAGTCTTATGAACACATGTGTTAGTGATTCATAAAACTGTCATGAAACTATCTCTTCCCTTTTCCCTGTTGACCTCTTCATAATGAACTAATGGGCTTTTTGCCAGATGAAATAATCAAGATTGCCAGTGAGGGCTAAGAATGCACTTATGCTATGTAGACATTGTATTACATTTTAAGGCATTGGCTGATTTATATTATTAGCTGACCTATGAACTGACTGACACATGATAAATGAGTAGTGCCCTTGCTCGTATGCAGATTTAAGTTTGTTTTCCACTTTGTTTGGAAGACTCGCGGCCTTGTCATGAACATGAAAATGATCAAAAGACACTTTCCTTGAGAACATCTTTGGTGGGCAAAGTGTTGTTTCCCAATTTTATAGGTAATATTTCTCTCTATTGCACTCTGATTTTGTAAAGAATGAATAAAACAATACAACAAAATCAGAAATACTTACAGGATTGATTTATTAAAATATCAGAACAGTTCATTGTTAACTTCTGAATAACATGCAAGAAATAAATGTAATCAATCCCAAAAAACATCATAGTTTAAAAAGAATTTGACTTTGACAAGACAGCTGCACTTAATAGGCCCAAACATTGTTCAGGATCCAATTTCCAAGTTCCAGCTCCAGCAATTTTCTTCTATATTTGGACGCAGTAAATTTAGATAATATAGATGGAATAGACTATGTATTTTACTTAAATGTAAATGTAACTGTATATATAATCTATATACCATATATATATATATATATATATATGGATAGAAAATTTTAAAAAGTTAATAATTGACCACAAATTGCAACTAAATTCATTAGGCTATATGAACTCCACAACTTCAAATCAAAACCGAATGAGTCACGCATTCATTTTCATAATTGATCTTTGAATAACTCGCACACAAATACTCAAATATTTTCCGCACTCATAATTTCCTCACCCACTGCACTTTCACTCTTACCTCAGAAAAGCTGAAAGAAGTGAGCTTCCTGCTGGCAGCGACTGGCTGTAAAGTTCAGCAAACATGCAGGCATGAAAAAGTCTTTCTGTTATAGTGACACTTGATCTATAAAAACCTCCCATTGGTGGAGATTCTATAGTGGGAAGGGTTAAGAAGGGAAGGTCCAGATCTTGGCCCAGGCACTGAATAAGGAGATGGACGAGGGTTTAAGAAATGTAACAGAGGTGTAAGTTTGGAGGAGTGGGCCGAGACACTGTTGCTATATTTGCTGTGGTACAACGTAAGCACAATGAGCACATTTTCTCAATGGGATGATCCGTGAGTGTGATCCGCTTGCCTTTTGGTGTTATTTTCAAAAGAACGGGTAGATGCTTCAGACAAAGTTTTGGGGTGTTCCCCAGGGCTCGCTACCAAGTCCGCATATGTTGTGTAAGGAACTCCTCAGTGATATGAAACTGGGAAATGATATGAGTTGTACTCAAGCTTACTTCAACTGGTGTAAGTGTTTCCTACAGCTAGTTTAAATGCGTAAATGTGTAGAGGTTACTAATTTTAGTAATACAGTTATACAGGTGTATTTAAATGGCATTCGGTAATTAGATGTGACTTAGTAACTCTAAACTTTATTTTCCATTGTTGATGCACATTCATTCGGTTGTAGTGATTCCAGCCTGTCAGTAACAATGCATAACTAATTTTATATTATTTTAAATAGCATATTAAAAATGTAAGTAACACATTTACATAAATCAGGACGTTGTGAAACCTTATATACCAATTTACATACAATGGATTAATATGTGCATTATGCACATGTATCATTAATTTAAGCTCTATGCTCTTCTCTTTAATAATGTAAGTGTAAATGTCAGCCTGAAAGATTTATGTTTATAATGTAACACATGAGCTCTTTGTTGCAATCAAATCAGATGGCTTTTTATTCCAACCATTCCTCCGTGTCAGAGGATATCGTAAATATTTAGTTAGTTCACAGGATTAGCTTTCAACAAAGATTAATCACACTTAGTGCTCGTTATATATTAGCTATACTCAAAGAGGAGCTGAAACATTGGCGATAAAGATGAAATAAGAAAAAGCACTTTTTTTCTTTTTTTAAAGTCCTGTTTGGCATTTCTGAAGAAAAGTCTTGCAAAGACCGTTCACAGTGGAGTACTGTAAAGATCTGACATGCAATAGCACTCCAAAAGAAACAACTGCTGCTTCTTAACTGTAGGGGGCGTTGTGCTTATAGATTGTGTAAATGAGTTTGCATCTGGTGTCATGGGGGAGGGGGGACACTTGGTGATATCTAAGGTGACCTGTATCCCCCCTGCTTCGCCGACGGTTCCCTCTACACCGTCACCACTCTCCATGCATTCTGAGTAACGGACTCAGGGTTTTATTTTTGGACTGCTATGGTGCCTGTGCCTTCCATTTGAAGGAAGGGGGAATAGTTGAACTCAACATGAGTCTCCCGTTCTGACAGTCCAAGCTGGGACAAGCAGGCAGCCGCCGGACACCCCTGAACAGCAGACAAACAGGTATAAACCAGAAAAATCTGCTAGAAATTTAATATTTTGTTCTTCTGGATATTATTAAAGTAATGCATGCTATGTCTGTCCTTTGGGAAAAGGCTTCAGCAGTTTGTTGCAGGATAACTTGACAGGTTTGTGCATAAGGGATTGTAATATAGCACTGTAAAACTGAAATTAATAATACTGATATTGGTTTCTTTGTCCCAATATTTTACGTCTTTATTAAAATACAGTTGATTATTTTAAGACATGTCAAATATATCATACATGTTTATATTTACAGGGGACCTTGTCTGAAGTGTCTTCAACTGTCTTCTGTTACAGTCATCTCTTGGTAAGTTATCTTTTTTTTTAAGCACATGCTTTTAAGTGTACATATTACCACACATTACCAGACTTTTTTCACCAGGTGGTTGCTAAGAAGCAATTATGCTGTGCATGATTTTACTGCATTGCTATTCTTGCCCTTTCCTCTTTTGAGCTTGCATTTTGGAGATTTTCCAAACTGCCCAGCCTACCAGGCCCTTAAAAGGATGACCTCCTCTTGTATGGTTCTTTGTGTCACTCTGGGCTTGGGGCTTCTTTTACAAGCTTTTACAGATGGCCTATATTTTTGCTATTGCAAAAAAAAAAATCATGTGTTATACAGACACAAAATAAGTCAATTTGTTTAGCATTTGTCCTTTAACATTTTAACCAATCATTTAACAAGTCCACTGGCTTTCATTTATATAGTCAGTTTTTGTAGTCAAATATATAAACATCCCTAAAATATAATAAAATAAAATACTAAAACTTGTTTTGGGAGAATATATACTGATTTCAGTTTTTGTTTCCCAATAGCATGTTTTTAAACTTTAAATTTAGCTTCTTTTATACTGGAAGAAGTAGATTTATTCTAGCAAATATGTTTTCCAAAAAATGCTTATGAAGATTTATAACCTTTTATATATAATTAATTATACTCTAAAATGAGCCAGGAAAGGAATATAATTTGTCATGAATATCATTTATGAATAGTCCAGTCTTAAAGCTGATCATAATCTTAAAGTTTGATAGTAAGGTAGTTTAGTAAATCTATCAATACAGTATGAAAAAACGTAAAAAGGCAGCTCTGTGATATATAATCTTAGTTTGTGCGTCAACAGAAACCACTGTATTTGATTGGTAGTAAATTTTCAGTGATTTATTATGTAATTTAATGTAGCTGCTCCACCTATGGCTAAAGCACAGACCACTTGGCATTGGTTTACGGTGAGGGTGGAAAGTGGCACCACACTCTGTGACATGTAGCAGATGACTTGCTCATTTGCTTTCACCCTAAAATTAGGCCAAGGAGCTATCCTAGATGTGTTGTGGAAGTTTACTGCATGCGAATATTGTATCAAGTGAAAACTATTCGGATATTTCCATTTTGCATTGAGAATAAGCAGACAAAATCCAAATTAAGAATCATACAAAATATCAAATTTATTGAAAATAAAAGCTGTAATTGCCTATAAATGACAGTCTTATTTTGGGTACCAAAATGTTCATACCTTAACAAATAATGTTTATTTTAATATTATAAATATGATAAGTGGAGTAATTCCAGTGTTTTCATGAAAAACAAAAAGTGTAGTCAATTGTGCATTATGCAAAACTAGGAAGAACAAGAGCTTAGAGGTAAGAAAATCAATGTAATATTTGTAATAAGCAGTAAAACATTGGTTGTGGCTTAAAATGCACAAGAATCATCTGCAGGAATTTTGGAATATGTTTTTGGATTATTCTACTGTTCATCTAGTCTATATAAAAGAAACCATAGTATAAAAATAGCATAGATAATCAATATAAAAACAGTTGGCAAAGTCAAGACTTTGTTCTATTTGACATTCATATTCAGTTCATACTCGTACATTAGAATTACATCACAAAAAGTTAGAAGTGGGCATAATATCAGCACAAATACTGTAGACAATACTGTGGACAAACAAAAGAAACTAGATTTTATATTCTGTTGCAATCTGAGAATGATTTTACATTATTTATATAATGTAGCATATATATGACAAATAGATTGTAGAAAAACATTTCAAAGCCATGCCATTAGAACAAAAATTGAACAATCATAAAAAAACAACACAGAACACATACAAAGTCGTGTAGTTGTTTTTTCCTTATGTTGATTGAAATATTGAACTACATATATGTCAGTTAATGTGTTCTTGGAGAATCAGGAAAGATGTTATTGCTGAATGATATTCCTCACAAGGGATTGCTGGAAAATTCACCTGGGAAAAAAATAGAGAAAACAACAGTGTTAGCAAGTTTTGCTGATTTATTTTATGATGCTTATTTTTGGAATGTTTTTTTTACCAGTATTAGCTAGTTCAAAGTACACAATAACTCTTATTTCTTTGTTTCAGGGGGCTGAAGATTTAATGGCTGTCAATATTGGCAATGCTGCCCAGGCAGGCCTGCTTTCCCAGCAGTACCCCCCACCTTTGTTTCCCAAACCTGGGAAAGAAAATGTCCGGCTCCAGAAACTACTCAAGAAGACAGCAAAGAAAAAAGCTGCAGCCCAGGCCTCACAACCATCGGTCCCCTTCCGCTCAAGCCTCTCTCCAGTAAATGAAGCAAGCCCTGACCTGGAGCACAGTGATCACTCAACTCCTCCCAAGACTCCAGAGACACCTTACTATATTGGCACGGTACACCCACGCTTCAATGTCCGACCACTGTATCAGCATGTGTCGTCTCCTTATCCTCATCACAAAGGATTTACTTATGGCAAAACAGCAAGGTTTTCACCACAACCATATGCTGCTCCCCAACGCCTATCTCCAGCATTTCCATACACTGCCTCACCAGTCCCAGGACTTGATACACATGCAACTGTTCCAGTCATTATTCTACAAACTTCACAAAGAGTGGAAGTCAAAAGCTCAAATATTACCACTCATGTAACCTCTAAATCTCCAGGCTCTCAGCCAGCCACTTCGAATGTTTCTAGAACAGCAAAACCATTGTTTGAAGTTCCTCAAATCACCAATTACACAGCAAAGTCAGTAAGAACACCTCAAGCATCACCAACAAGTAGTAAAACACCTACTGCAGAGTTATTGAGAGGCCCAACACCAACATTTGAGGTTAGAAGGATAGTGACACCAACATCTGAAATAAGAAGAGACAGAACACCGACCAGAGAAATCAGAAGGGTTATAACACCAACAACTGAAGTCAAGAGGATTACAACCCCAACTTCAGAAATTAAGAAAAGCCAAACTCCAACTTCTGAAGTCAAAAAAGAGACAATTCCATCTTCTGAAATGAGAAAGATCAGTACTCCTGCTTCAGATGCGAAACAAAATGCAACATTAACACCTGAGACAAAACAGGGTACAACTTCAACTCTTGAGGCAAAGAGGGCTGTAACACCAACAAGAGTAAAGACACCGACATTTGACTTTATCTCAGCAAAAACACCTTCAGGGCGTCCCAAGACACCTTCAGATCACGTGTCACGTATTAGAGCACCTGTAATTGAGATTTCAAGACCAAATCCACTTTTATTTGCTGTGTCTCCAGTACACATGGAGGGCAGAAGATCCAGAACGCCAACTTCAAGTTTGACTGGTCCACACGATGAAATGCATAAAATATCAAATCAAGTGAATGAAACCAGCCTCTCAGAAATATTACAAAATGGGGATATAGATGTCAGATCAACTAAACCGTTACATGAAAAGCTGGATAAGGCGACAGAAAACCTGTCAAAATTTGAGTCATCAAAGCCAAAGACCCAAATTCAGGAAATCCCAAAGGAGCAGTCAAAGCCTAAAACCCCAACAACCCCCAAGACTGAACCTGCACAACCTGTTTTATCCTCAGTTGGGTATCAAAAAACGTTAGCTAGAGTTCCTTCATTTGCAGGTCAAAGACCCAAAACACCAACAGCACCTAAATCCAAACTAACATACTATGGATTGACTCCCTCTGAATATGTTTCCCATGGAGGAATAAAGAGTTACACACCCAGTTTTAGTATTTCTACGACAAGTGCAGAGGCAACTTATATTCCAATACAGGAACCAGTAGTACCTCAACCTGATGCAAATGTGACCAGGACGATTGACAAGACTGAGGTGAAGCCTAAAGAACAAGTTGAAGTCCAGCCACCTCAGGCTGGTGTTGTTAAAGAAGAAACCGCTGTGGTGGCTCCACTTCCAGAGGTTTCAAAGATAGCATCTGAGCCAGAAGCAAACTCTGTAAGGGACATTCCCAAGTCAACTGTGCCAGAATTAAAAGCAAAAATTCCTGATGTTAAAATTCCAACTATTGTGGTATCTGTAGCTGACACAACGCCATCAGAAGTGAAAGCAGAGCCAATAAGTACAGTGACACCAAGAGTCAGAACTCCAACCTATGGATCTCCCAGACTTTCCCAAATGACACCTACCCCTCCAGCTGTGAAGGTAACTCCGAAATCTGAAAGTAAGGCTGTGCCATTATCTGATCAAGATGTGGGAAAGCCAGCCCTTCCAAAGCTGTCAGAAGGTAAAGTTAATGCCGAAACAATCAAAGTAACAGAGCAGCCAACAGAGGCAAAAATGTCTTTGTTAGAGAGAATTAAGAAGCAGAAGCTTGAAGCTGCTTCTTCTGAAAAACCTCCTGAAAAAGAAGAGGTTAAAGATGTGGTTAAGCCACTGGCTAAACCAAAAGACGACCAAAAAAACCTTGAAACAAAGGACACTGAACCTGAAAAGGTTAACAAAGTAGAGACAAAAGCTAGTCCCCAACAGGAGATCAAGTCTGCAGTGGAAAAGGAGGGTGAGGAAGGCTCCGCCCTAACTGCAGAACCTCTCTTGAAGGTGATGCAGAAACCAAAAGGCATGAAGTCAAAACTCAGTGGCTGGTCTCGCCTTAAGAAGCATATGGTGGTTGAAGCAGAGGAGCCCAAGTTTCCAGAGGCAGAGGCAGAGCCTGCATCAAAGAAAGATGTCTCTGCCAGTGCTGATCAAAATGTAAGTGAAATGCAAAATAAGCCTGAAGTCGAAGCTACGCCTACGGACAGCCAGGACAGTAGAGACTCCCCAAGGGCAGCAAAAATGTGGGATGCTGTCCTCTTCCAAATGTTCTCCACCAAAGAGAATATAATGCAGCAAATTGAAGCCAATAAAACCGAGGAGCAAAAGAAGATGGAGGCAGAACAGAAAACGGCAAAAGAGATTCCCACATTTGCGCATCGTTTGCCAGTTCTCCTTTACAGCCCACGGTTTGATGCCAGACGACTAAGAGAGGCAGCTTCACGACCAGCAACAAAGATTGCAACAGTTTTTGAAATGGGACTTATAGGCCGCAAAAATAAAGAGGAAGAACCAAAAGACTTTAATAGAACAGCCAAAGGCTTCAGTACTTCTTAAACCACTGACGTCTAACTGCATAACATATAAATAGTGGGCAAGGATGTTGTTAGCTTTCATTGATGGTAGAGTTCTGTTTATAATCCAATTCTTTACATATGCTTTTATAACTTTATAACAGGGCAATTGGTAACTAAAAAAGGTAAACAAAAAAGTAATGTCAGATGCACAGTAACTTATTTGCAGTAGACTATTGCCCACTTGTCAACCGGCATTAGCCATTTAAGCTAATTAGAATATTGAATAAAGAAATAATTTTGAATCTTTTAAATTAAAGTTTATTGCTTAAGACTTTCAAAGCTCATCTCGGATTTTTTATGAGCATGTTAAATATGGTAATAATTTTGATAATACTTACATCCCTGAAACCTTTGTCAAAATAAATAAATAAATAAAATAATAATAACCATTTAACTGATTTAATAATATAGAGAAATATCACTTCAGCCTGCCACAAGAGAGACAATCTAAGTAAAATCAAGAAAGTGTTTTGGGGTATGAACATGTAAAATATAATGTAGGTTTTAGGAAACAACATTTTTTCCCTACGGGATTCTTTTTTAGCATTACAATAAAATACACCACACCTTTTTCTCAGCAATATTTTTCTAAAGCCAGAATTCTATGGTGCTCAATGGGGCATAAAAATTCTTTGTGACGACCAATTCATACGTATTTGCACACAGTGGCTAATTCGTACAAATTTGCGGGAAGGGGCACGCTTAGGTGTAGGACATTCGTCAAAAATCATACGAATTAGCAATTCGTAAAATACATACAATTTCAAAAATTATATGAATTTGTAGTGAGGTCATATGGATTTGTACGAATTAGCCACCTCGTAGCATATGTATGAATTGCCATGGGACTGGGCTGGTTTTTTAAGATGTAGGGAAATTTGAGAGTGAGTTTTAGGTGAGTGGGCAAGTGAAACCAGTTAACTGCGGAAGAAAGAATTAAGAGATTGAATAATAAAGAGATGTATACAGCAAGTATGCTGTCTTGGAAATTTGTTCTGAGCCTTATTAATAAGAAAGCAAGGCATGGCGCACTCTGCTTTGCTGCTCTGCTTGGTGCTTAGTGTTGACAAAAAGCTTTCACTGATGGAGCCTCAAAACTTTTAATATAAATGCTCTCATTGCTTAAATGTGATTAAATGGATTACAGTGAATGCTGATTGTCAACTCCAACTCATGCATGTTCTTATTTCAGGCTTAGGTAGTAATGTTAGGTCTGTAGGCTTGGCCTTTTTTGCATGCTTGTCTTACGCTGCCGAAACCATCAGACTGAGAATACTTTCTCTTTACTGATGCTAATGTGTATAATGCTTTGCATTCTAAGGTGCACTGTACTAGATTTAATGTTATTTTATATATTTTTTTAATAAAATATCTGTTTTGAGAGATTATTTTGTATGACTACTTTTATGACACCTGCACTGAATGAAAACTTTTGCATTGTGTTAGAAGCTTGCTGTGATTTTTTTTTTTTTAGCCTTTATTATCAATATATATTATTAAACGTGTATGAAAAATCAGCGAGATTTAAAAATGTAAATAATTGTTAGGTGTTTTCAGATATAGCCTATTTTAAAACGAATTGTATAAGTTCTCAAAAGTTTACTTGAGTTGACATCTTATCATTTTGTGGGGTATTCTTATTTCAAAAATGTTTTGAATTAGAACAATGACATAAGTGATATGGCTTTTTAGAGCTCTCGTTTATGTCATCCCTTAAAGCACAGGAAATAATCGAGTCTCTGGGTTTTTGTGATTTTTCAAAGTTTTCTGAAAGCTTATTTTATGCTATTGCTATGTTGCTAGTCTTGTACTAGCCTGGTAGCTAGTTAATATTAGACAATATCTACATTAGCATGCCTCTGTTGGCCTGAAAAAAGGCCTTAAAAGACCATATGTTCTGTCTTTTTTTTGGCATTTTTATTTAAAGAAACAGCATTTTTAAGTTATTTTACTCAATAAACAAGCTAATGTGCATGTAAACTACTTTGTTAGCTTTACATGATTTAAAATAGAAGAAAGCGCCTTACTTGTTTTTCCATTAGGGTAGACACTGTAATAATCACCATCAGTGGAAATCTTCTCGTATTTTCCATGGCCCGTCACAACAAACTTGTACCGTTTACCTGAGAAGGAGCCCTACAACATAAAAGGTAAGTAGAAGAAATATTGAGAGTGGCATTAATTATTTATTTTTTAATCATTTTAATTTTTCAGTGCAAAGTTTTTTTTATCTGAATATTTACCTTTCCTCCCAGTCCTGACCTTTCTCCTGTAGAACCTTCTCCAATAATTTCCCACATGTTCTTTTTCTGCAGAACATCTCCAGGTTTAACGTCCTGTAATAATAAACATTAGAGTGCATTAAGAATAACTTTATTTTAATAATCTGCTTACCCAATATCATTTTATGGAATCATTCAAAGTCATTATTCACTGACTGCTAGATCACTGAGTTGAACTCAAGCTCCAAAAACTGATATTGTTTACAGTTTCTCACAAACAAAGTTATTGAATTACTTCAAAAGATGTGGAATATAGTGTAGAAGTAGTATAAGTTACTTTTAATGATTTGTTTTGTTTTGTTTTTTTTTTGTCCTTTTATAAAACTCAAAAGCTTCTGTCCCCGGTTGCTGCAAATGCATGGAAAAGAGAAACCAGCACAGTCTTTAAAATAGCTCCTTTTGTTTTCCACAATAAGTAAATTAAATGGGTGTGGAAGAACATGAGGGTTAGTAAATGGCTGAACTATTTATTTGACATAAACCAGATGTCATAATCTACCACCACTCAATGAATGATTTGAATATAAAATTCAATCACATAGTCTTTTTCTGGTCATCAAATGTTCTTACGTTGGATAGAAACAATGTTCATTGCATCTGGATGTAATGATCTGAAGATTTTTTTTTTTCTCTTCAGACCTTAACCACTAACATTATAAACATACCCACATCAAAGAACATTGCAGTTAACTAAACACAATGATTAACTGGATATATAATTGAAGTTGCAGTAGCTCATTCTACCACAAGGCGGCAACATAAATACCTTTTTGTTTATTGTGTGTATTAATTTTTTGACTACTTTTTAAATTACACATCTGGCTCAGTATTAAATAAATGCAATATTTTGCTTTTTTTCCCCCTTTTTTTATTCTGCGGAGTAGGACAAATACATATATCTATGCCCAGCACATTGGTTACCGTCTAAAGATTTTTAATGTTCATTACCAGACTTACAAATGGTGTGGAAGGGGACTGTCTGTTCCCAACTTCTGGACTTCCTTTCACCCAATGATTGATCAGTTTTGCAACACTCCCTTTCACACAGTTTGTATTCTAAAATACACTGCTAAAAAAAATAAAGGGAACACTAAAATAACACATCCTAGATCTAAATTAGGGCTGCACGATTTGGGAAAAATATGCGATTGCGATTATTAAAGTCAAAATTGCGATTTGCAATATGTAAGTGGGACTCAACTTGCTTGTTATCAAGGAAAATGCATGCACAGATTACTAATAATGCTGAAATCTGTAATCTTCTCAAGTGAGATACAGTTTACAGTGCAATCTAGCAACAACTAATTGTACAAAATTAAACATCAGTAACGGTAAATTACAGTAAATTAACATTAAAATAAAATTAAAAAGTCAAAAGAACAGATAAATAAAACAAATACCCATTTTTATATTTTTAAATGTTGTCCCAAAACATTTTAGCATGATGTAACATATACTTAGTATATTTCTTTTGGTATCTCTTGTCCAGTGTGCCAATCATTTTCTCAAATCCCTCTTCGATAAAAGTGCGTTCATACCTGAGGCGACTACGCGTGTAGTTGGACACTTGAACATGTTGAGTTTACGCCGGTTTCACACTGGCACTGCACGCGTCAGCAGGGAGTAAGCAGCGCGTATTTTTTTCGGCGCCCATGTTAACGGGTGAGATCTTTCACACAACGTGTAGCAGGTGCAGAGAAATGACATAAATCAGTGCACATGGCACACAGTGTTCGGAGAACAACACAACAATGGAAAATACGACAGAAAGATGCTTGTCTATCCTACTGCAGTACAAGCTGCCAGTATGAAAGTGCAATTGGCGTACACTGACCATACTCTTCATACACGCCGCTTATGCGTGCAGTAAAACCAGCATGTTTAAGGAGCTGCTTAATTCGCGCGAATAGTGTTGCAGCATGTCTAATTGCCTCTTTGCATTGACTTAACATGTAAATGACTCGTACTTAATGCTTCATTCGCGTCTGGTGGGAATGCAAGAATGAATGTCTTGTTACATCCACAAATGCATTTATATGTTTAATATAATCGCAACATTTTCTGTAAAGTAATCGCATAGGCTGACATCGCAATTGCCTTCGTCCTGCAGGAACTGCTGACACACTCCAGCCACATGAGGTGTAGCATTGTCTTGCATTAGGAGGAGCCCAAGGCCAACTGCACCAGCATATGGTCTCACAAGGGGTCTGAGGATCTCATCTCTGTACCTAATGTCAGTCAGGCTACCTGTGACGAGAACATGGAGAGCTGTGCGGGCCTCCAAAGAAATGCCTCCCCACACCATTATTGACCCACTGCCAAACCGGTCATGCTGGAGGATGTTGCAGGCAGCAGAAAGGTTCTCCACGGCGTCTCCAGACTCGACCACGTCTGTCACATGTGCTTAACGTGAACCTGCTTTCATCTGTGAAGAGCACAGGGCGCCAGTGGCGAATTTGCCAATATTGGTGTTCTCTGGCAAATGCCAAATGTCCTGCACGGTGTTGGGCTGTTAGCACAACCCCCACCAGTGGACGTTGGGCCCTCATATCACCCTCATGGAGTCGGTTTCTGACCGTTTGAGCAGACACATGCACATTTGTGGCCTGCTGGAGGTCATTTTGCAGGTCTCTGGCAGTGCTTCTCCTGATCCTCCTTGCAGAAAGGCAGAGGTAGCGGTCCTGCTGCTGGGTTGTTGCCCTCCTCTGCGTCTCCTAATGTACTGACCTGTCTCCTGGTAGCACCTCCATGCTCTGTAAACTACGCTGACAGATGCAGCAAACATTCTTGTCACAGCTCGCATTGATGTGCCAGATAAGCTAGGTAAGCCACTTGTGTGGGTTGGAGACTCCGCTTCATGCTACCACTAGAGTGAAAGCACCGCCAGCATTCAAAAGTGACCAAAACATCAGCCAGAAAGCACAGGAACTGAGAAGTGGTCTGTGGTTACCACCTGCAGAAGCACTTCTTTATTGGGGGGGTCTCTTGCTAATTGCCTATAATTTTCACCTGTTGTCTATTCCATTTGCACAACAGCATATGAAAATGATTGTCAATCAGTGTTGCTTCCTAAGTGGGCAGTTTGATTTCACAGAAGTGTCATTGACTTGGAGTTACATTGTGCTGTTTAAGTTTTCCCTTTTATTTTTTTGCGCACTGTACATAACCGCTACAGTTACTGAATTACAAATAATCTAAATGATTTGCTTTTTTGTACGTTTGAGTTGTGGCCCTATATGTTTATGGAGTGGTGAAAGCACAATTCATACAGTAAGGTTATGATTGACCTGGCAAACATTTCCCAAGAATTCGTGCACAAGAGCTTCCCATTGATGGTTGTTCATGTGCGTCAGACTCTGGCAAACCGATAGTGTGGGTGTGAATGTGAAAGTGTAAAGAGCAGATGTTTTTCCACACTACATGACTACATGACCTATTTCACGCTGAAACGCTGATGCCACCTCTTGACCTCCAAACTTGCACAATCTGAAACTCATTCAAAGCAATAATAGAAGTCCCCTGACATCACTGTTTTCCCTCATAATATTTAAAGGGGTGATATGAAACATCTGATTTCTTATTAGCTTGATATTTTCCTGAATGCATCCTCCACTATTACTACCAAGTACAGAACATTGAGCATTTTCATGATTTTATGCTTGAAAGTTGTAACATCCTTTGTAAGAACAACCAGTACAATATTCAAAAAGTTAGTTTTTTCCAACCTGGTCTCATTAAAATATGTACCTTACATTTTTTATGTACCTTACTGATTGGTTCTCTGCAGTTTCAAAGAGAAATATCCACTGAGTGCCATTAAAACACAGATTCAATATGTGAACCCTCACACATTTTTATTGCATCGACATAGGGAAGTATTGCTGTGTTTTTAACGTCGCTTCAGTTACATATTGTGACCAACTGAGGTCACAACGAACGATCTCAAATATCCGGGGACTGTCTCTAAAAGTTAATGCTCTATCATGTTGAAAATATAACCTACACAAAATCAAACCCTAAACCTACCCGATAGTGATAACAAATGCTAAATTAATATCAAAAGGCATTTGTTGAAGCAACCATTCCATTTCAACATCCTCGAACTGATGCTACTGAGTACCATCTATGAAAACCCATAGATATGAAGCTGGATATGTGTGATGCTAATGTTCAGAAGCATCGGTTTTCAAATCTCTCAGCATATTAATATTGTTTTGAACTCATAAGATGATATACTTCTAGTAATTGTGCGAAAATTACTCTTTATTAATGAAAAACTCTGTAAATTTGTGTGAAAAGGTGTAATACTAAAAGGAGTATTACTACCTCTAGTGTTCATTTCTTTTGGAAACTGCAGTGATATGTACTTGGTACGTATTTCGTGTCTCACTAAAAATTGCAAAAAGGTACATTTGTGCCATGTGATAAATGTGATAAGCTTTCTTTTTGGGTGTAAATCGAATGAAACATCTGATTTCTGACCTTCAAAGGCGTTCCTTTCGTGCTGCTTTGACTCCAGGCCTCTCCTGCTTCAAACAGATTTTTTTTGGAGGCCACCGGAGCAGAGACACTGGGCATGTCCACTGTTGCTGACTTAGTCGATTTTGCATCTTTAGAGGAGATCTGCAACACATTAATACATTTAAGCTCAATGAGTCAGAGTGATTAATTTGTTTCTAAGTAATACTGCAAATGTAGCAATAGACTGCCTTGGGAGGCACAACAAAAAGAAATCCCATTTAATCACTCTAAATATAAACCATCTGATCCATTTGTTTAAATGCTGCCAGAGACAGGCCTGATTTCACTAAATAATGGTTTGACTAAGAGATTGTTCGTAAACCAGGAATTAGATGATAAAATAAGAATGTACTGTCAACACTTTGACATATCCAAATACATAAAAGCATAACAGCAAGATAAAAGATTGTAAATTAACCTCAATTGCATGAGTGTATTGTTCCAGTTTGTCATCAATCTTGGGCAGAAGAACAGGTCTCTGGGTCTTCTTAAAACTGTTACTGTTATCGAAACAAAACATCATATGAACCAGTGTCATTTTTTGTTAACAATTAACAAAACGTTTTTTAAAAAATGCTATAATTTAAAGCTTTAAAACACAGACTATCATAATACATATAATACATATTTAAAAAATGCAACTTACATGCAGTCATCTTACATGACATTCACCAAAAAAGTAACACATTTTATTTGATTTTATTATTTTACATAGTGAGCTGAAGGTTTTGTATGTATAGTTAAGTCTTATTTCGATCTATCACAATATCTTAACAGAAAAGTGTGCACAACTGGTTAAAGTTATCCGACCCATAAATCATTGCTGACAAGGCTTCGGACTAACAAAGTATTAGAGTGACCTATGCCACCTATGTCAATATTTACTTTCACACAACAGCTTAACTTTTTGTCAAGAATCTGTCATTTATAGTAAACTCACTGAGGCCAAGAATGCCAAGTATATGCACTTTCTAAGGCATTTTTAATTTTAATCTTAATTTTTAATTTAATCTTTTTAATTTTATGTTGATGAATGAACTCACCTCTTCTTTAAAGATCGATTCAAGGATTCTGTTCTCTCTGTGATCTGGAATGAAAATATAGTAAAATTCCTGTCGTATTTTCCAGCGTTCTCCTCCGAACACTGTGCTTTGAATTATGCCATTGCCAGCATACGGCAAAAAAATAAGGTTTGATATCAGCCATTTCAGATGCATATGGTATGCAAATGGTATATCATAGCAGTGGATAAACACAAGGAGTAACAAGACAATAACTGAAACACCTAACCTTATACTAGTATAAGAAATTTAATAACAGGGACTGGGGCTTCATTTTAGTCTTTGCACTCTTGAGAGGAATTGCGCAACTCAAGAAGAAACACCTCCTGTTGTTTGCAACAATTTGGACACCTGCTTTGTCCTCAACAACTTTCCATAAAGGTTTGAGATGATCAGATATGCATACCTCAGGACTCAAAATTTGCAATCAATCAAATGAGTGGTGAAAAATCTTTAAAAAATGCAGTGTTCCCATCACACACCAGCTCTGCCAAGTTCCTCTACCCACGCCAATGGCCACCACAGCATAGTATGTCCACACAAAGCCCGGAGAACCAGGAGATCGGCAGGTATCTCAGGACATATTGTAGT
>JAUYWG010000066.1:13020599-13050638 GCA_034779775.1 Enteromius afrohamiltoni | reverse complement strand
TTTAAAGGGGTCATATGATGTTGCTAAAAAGAACACTATTTTGTGTATTTAGTGTAATGCAATGTATTTATGCGGTTTAAGGTGCAAAGAACACATTATTTTCCACATACTGTATATTATTGTTTCTCCTCATAAGCCCTATTTTCTGAAACCGGTCGATTTGTACAAAGCTTATCATTCCAAAAAAGTGAGGTGAGCTGGCCAGCTATCCAGTGCATTGTGATTGGTCGAATACCGTAAGTGTATGATGGAATTGTTACGGCCCTTACAATAACGTGATGCCGCAACTTGGATTGCGCCTCGTGAACATAAAACCATGTATATGCATTTGTGATTGGAGAAACGACAAACAACAAGCATTAACATTACCCTTCACTGCTCAAAGCTTACGTTTGAATAGTAAGTAGTAGGTTATTTTTTTAAGAAAGCGTTGTGACACAAGCACCAGACTGTCCTTGCAGAGTTGGAATTGCCCAACTTTAAAGTCTCTTTGCACAGCCAGCATAGACTACTCTTCAGGTTTTAGGCGTTCGTCATCCATAAATGTTCTGAACACACTCTGATATTTGTGTTGAACTTTTCTGGAACAGTGTTGTTAACACAACTTAATCACTGATTTCTAGTTATGTCCTCTTTTGGAAGCACAAACAAAGTAATGTTACTTTCAAAACAAAACACAGCATCTCCAGAACATGGCGCTGCAACAACACTACAGCAAGAATAATAGCTCTGCCTTCTTTACTTGTATAAACATTTGGGCAATGTTTGAAAATAACAGGGATCTTACAGCTTGTAACACTCCAAGGAGAACTTAAATTGCGTCATGTGACCACTTTAATAAAAAAACAATTCTTGAAAATACCCTTTATTAAGTAGTTTGGGACAATACTGAATATTAATTTCTTAAAATAATAATAATAATAAAGCAGTGTAATATTAGTATTTGCAAAACCTTTGTCTACCAAACAATGCCAAGTGGTGTGACCAACATACAAGAAAAATATTCAAAACAGAAACTGTATAATGAAGAGAACTAATTAATTAGTACCAAGATTGATAAATCTCTTAAAATATCAGATAATAACACAGTCTCACTATCAATGTGTACGTATTCGTACAAGGTGCCAAATTCTTGCTAATTCATGTTAATTCGTACGACCTCACTCTAATTTGTACGATTTGTCTAAAAGCCTGTGACGGGTCGGTTTAGGTGCGGGGTTTGGTTTAGGTCATTTGTACAAAGTCATACGTATTGACAACTCATAAAATAAGTTTGGAAGAAATCGTATGAATTCATACGAGTGAGGTCGAATCAGCCACCTCATAAAATATGTACAAATTGCCGTGAGATCAGGTTGGATTGTAACATGTGGTGTAACTCATTTCATGTAATTTTCATGTTTTTCTTATTTGTTGGATAAAAGTAAATGTAAATGTACTTGTCTTGAGAATTTAACCAACATGAGTACAAAGTACGCAGAACTTGGCACATGTATTTAAACCAGATGTTTCCTTTTCTTTATCATGGACACTCTTACATTTGACCTTAAAACTAAACAAACTGTAGTTAGTTGCTTTGCATGTCAATCAAATGGTCTCCTTCTGTCGAAGTGGACAGACTTTAGCCAGAAAAAGCGGCAATGGGAACCAGACATGTTCCAAGACTGTATTTCCATATTTCACATGGAAATCTGCCAGGCAACAAAACAAGCCTAACAAAACCCAGGTGAAGTGTGAAGAATAGTAAGGGGTTCACACTTACAGGCCAGTCTCAGTTGGGTTCACGCTGTCCTGAGGGGAACTGGCAGACCCAGACAGGCTTTGTTGATTGCGGAAGGCCTCCCGGGCTCGACGTCGCCTTTCTCTCTCGATCTCCTCGGCATCTTCGATACTTCGTTGAGCCGTCACTCTGAAGGAAGAGAAGCAAAAAAGAGTTTCACCAGAAGACAGTCATTTTTCTTTCTTGACCCATGTGAGAGCCGTGGTCGAATGATGAATGAGCCCAGAAGAGTGCTGTTGACTATGATACATAGAATATGGATCAAGAAATCTCTAACAATAGTTTGTTTTAGTCCCTTGCTTGAGATTCAGAGCCAGTTGAACATCTGTTCTGGTGTTCAACACCACAGATGCTCGAGTGACAGAGACCCTGCAAACTCACACTCAAGAAGCTGAAGCATCTCTGGGTTTATCTAACTTGAAAACACACAGATATGCTCTTCATGCTCTCTGTTTTCGGGAAAAACATCTCATTTTAGTTGCATCGTCTCACAATGCTAGGTCTTGCTAAATGTTTATTGTGGCAAGCGTTAATTTTGGTGTATGTTCAACTGAAAATCATTCATTCATGTTACAGACTTTCTCTCTTCTGAAGGCCACAAAAGAAGATTTTGAAACTCTCAGTGGTTTTGTTTTGTTCTTGCTGTGGAAGTCAATGGGCTCCAAATTTATTTGTACCCCAAGATTTTTTGTGTTCTGTAGAAGCAAGACAGGTTTGGAAGGACAGGAGGTTGAGTAATGATTTTTGGTGACTTTAGGGACTCAGTCTGGATTCTGGGACAATTAAAGTTGAACACAGGTCATCAATGACCCTCAGAAGAATTTCAGGCCAGGTTACAGCTGAGGTCACAGCTCGCTATGATGACTTTACAGCTAGCCATAAAAGCATGTTGACAGATCAATACTAATTCATCAACATTAAAAGTTCCGGTTATAAACTAAAAGGTTTTTCAGATGCCGGTAAAACTTTTTAGGTAAAACTGTCATGAACAACCTACGTATAATGTAACACCAAAAACATATTTTAAGTTGATAAAGGAGCCGAATTTAACTGAAGAAACTACCCTAACTACACAAAACTCAAAGAACTGTTTTAAAGGTGGTTCTTGATTTCAAATGTATGTGAGATTGTTTCTTCTACTTTTGAGAAATTTTTACTTCCAATTGAAAAATCAGTCCACTATTCAAAATATATAGCTTTCTCCAGTTTAAAAAATAATAACATAATTATGGTTTAATGTCACACTGTTTTACAGATGTCCTTGCTACATTTCTGTGTGTTAATCATGGCAATATGCTTGCTGTCTATGGAGCATCAGAGTACTCTGATTTCATCAAAAAATACCTTAATTTGTGTTCCTAAGATGAAGGAGTTTGAGATGACATGTGGATGAGTAATTAATTACAGAATTTTTAAATGTACTATCTACATCTTTTGTTTTCACACAAAAACGAAAAATTGTTTTTGTTGTTGTTGTTATTATGTAGTGAACCACTGTAGAAAAGTCATTCATCATTTTAATCTAGATGTTCTGAATATCAGCACAGCTGCAGTTACCTATAGTAAAAGTGGTGTTTTTTAAGTACAAACCAGTTTCTACTCATAACCCAACTACAGTAAAAAAAAAAAAAAAAATTAATTAAATATCTGAAACCAGCCATACAACTCCACAAACAGCTTATGCCAAGATCTGATGTGTCACACACAGTTCCCGTGCCTCTGATTATTATGGGTTGTTAATCACCCAGACAGGATTACTTCATTTATTTGGCAGAAGCCACGTGAATGATGTCAATCCTGCCAGTGATGTCATTCAATATCTGATTTATCTACCACTATCAGTCTGATTATGTAGCCTGCTTTTCGTTTTCCTTCATGTCTGGAAATACCGTTTTCCAAGAGTTATGGAAATGAAAACACATTTTCAGTCATGGTGAGCGCATTGTCAAACGTAGACTGACAAAATGTTTCTCAGGCTCATTTCTGAATTAAATGGAAACAATAAAGTAAGAGAGAGGGAATGGGGAAAGAAAACAAGAGCCTGGCTGATATTCAGCATGTATTACCTCCCCTGACAATGTGTTGACTAAACTTCCACAGCCTGGTGCCCTGAGGCTGAAAGGATTTGGAGGGCTTGACGGATTGGGAAATGTTTTTCCCCATTGTTGCCTGCCCTAATTTGCCACAGCCAAGTCTGGTCTTGCAGAACACCGCCTGAGCCAGATTGGCCAGTCTCAAATGGGTCACACAGAAGTTGACCTCCGACCTGAGTTTCCCTTTTAGCTTTTAACCTTAATTATTAAAGTTTAACTGCTCAGTAAATGTTAATTGTTTGATATATGGTCTCCAGACGGGGTGATGTTATTGCTGGTGGCTCGACCAAAAATTTGTACTGTTTTATTATTTACGCACTGTCATTATTGACCCTTGTTCCAAACCTATGACAAAAAAGGAGATGTTTTGAATACATATTTGTAATATATGTAAATATTTTTATATTCCACAAAAAAAAGAAAAACATAAATGCATACAGGTTTGAAACAACATGAAGGTGAGTAAGTACAATCGTTTTTGTACTGCTTTTATGCCCTGTTTACACCAGAAACATTCATCAAGTTGTCATTGTAATGTGACCTACCAACATTGGATGCGCTACACACTACCAGCTTCTCTCCGTGGCCTCATAGACTCCAGTATCCAAAATACTCTTTTCATACACCTATTGTATTAGGGTATATGATATTCGGATTGAGCCAGAGATTTCATTATTTTGGCGAACTATCCTGAACTAGTCCTGTTTGCACTATCAGCAATAAAAGCAACTGGAAGCCAGAAAAACATGGTACATCTGCGGAAGTTTTGAGCAGTGTTACTATGGGGAAATCGTTTATTACCAAATTAAAGCAATGAATGATGTTTTGGCGCTCGTTTATTTGGTGCTCTTTAACTCTCGCCTCGAGTTCAAACGGCAGCGCAAAGCACACATGAGCGATCATCTCTAACATTTTACTGCGGGTTACAGAAACACTGGCTGTAAAGAAAGGTATGTCTAAAGGGTGTGTTACACCTTATTGAACTGTATGAGCTCTCATATAATCACCTAATCTGCATTTGAGCCTCGGAAACACAAATACAGCGTGTAGGGTAATGCAACATTACCTCAGCAAAGTCATTCAGTCTTGTTAATAAGCTAGAACATTGGTAAATAATTTCCCCAAATTTATTATTAAATAGTCATACGGACAAAAAAAAGTTTAGGTGTTTTAGAGGAAATTTCTACCACAGTATCCAAAGGTTGAAAAGCACCTACAGTTACGACTAGAGCCAGCTGCACTTACAAAAACACTCACATCCATATTAATGTGTTCAGTTTTTCCATCTCAGACTAAAGTGAAGGGTAAAAAAAGTTCCTGTTGTGCCACATTTTTCTTAACTTGACTTTTTTCTGGTCCACTTTGTAACAAATCATTGTTCTTAATTGAAACCATCTAAAAGTTCCCTTTTGTTCTCGGTGGCAGGGAAGTCCTTGTTTTGTGTTTGTTTGCATATCCTGCTATTTTAGATCTAACTGATGGATGCTGTTATTTGCTCCTCTCTCATTTTGCATCTGCATTGAAGGCCAGCTGTGAGGTTTATTGACTCTGCGAGTCAGATGATGTCATCTTAACGACAGATTTAAAGAGTGAAATAGCGTTATTTTCCCAGGCGTGTTAGTATCTTCCTGCTGTCAGTGTGTGGTCGCATCATTGCAAACCTGACATATGTTTCCCAGTGTTCCCTGAATGGCTGACGACATTTCAAAGCACTGATCTAAGCCGTGGAAAGTGTGGCGTTATGAATCATGAGAACTGAAATATCTATAATTATGTCATTTAATGGGAGAGCTCTAAAAATGGTTTATTTCCTAGCAAACTTCAAAGAGAAGGAATGGGTTCATAATTGAAGTCAAATAAATTATGTGAAATGAATTTTGAATATGAAATATTTGATTATCTGCATTTCAGTAGCCCATGAATAGACAATAGAATTGTTCTTATTTCAGTTAATAGATAGATATATACTAACCCTAATTTTGTCTCATTACTCACTGCCTATAGAGTATGTCCTCAGTGGCACATCTTACCCCCACCCTCATATACTTGTCTAAATGCTCTTGTAATGCTTAACTAAACAACACAGTTCCCTCAGTGTTTATTCAACTCTGCTGCCTAAAACCTTTGGAAAAGCACACTTCCACAGGGATGGTAAAGTTTATTTCCCCTTTCAGTCAAACGGCTAAACCCCTGCATTCCAGCAGCTCTTATCAGAGTATCGTAAATAGAAGAGTGGCTCACGTGAAGTCCGTGGATCAGGGGGTCATGGCTTAGACCACAATGAGAGAGACATTTTTGAAGCAAGTTAAAAACAATGGTGTGAAATGTTTTTGTTTCAGAATCAACACCGCTAAACTAATAATTGACAGCCTGCAAAATCAACAGTGACAGAAAAATGGAATAGAATTCAGAAATTGATATCCATCGAATGATAATACCTTTTTTTCACGATTACAATTTTTTCACAATTGTGTGATGTAAACTCTGAATTATTCCAAGTTTACATCTCAGTTTTTATTTTTAAAGGTAATCATAAATTTTCTCCCCCCAAATCTTAAAATTGCAAGTTTATTTTACAACTCTCAAGGCTTTTCTTCTCAGAAATGCAGTTTATATTTAAGTGTAAACTCACGTTAAAATGTTGAGTTATTAATTATTTACAGTATATTTTGTATCTTGAGCAGCCTGATCTAACGGCAATTCATACAAGTTTGCTAATTTGGACATATGATGACCATCGTATGACATCGTATGACCTCACTCACAAATTCATACATTTTTTGCTAAAACATATCTATTTTACAAGTTGCCAATTGGTATGAATTTGTACGGATGACCTACACCTAAACCCACCCGTCACTGGGGTTTGGACAAATCATACCAAATCATTCGAGTGAGGTCGTACAAATTAGTCAACTCATAAAATATATACGAATTGATCATAAGACTGTGCTTTCTTGAGTTAACTTGGCTGTGGCAACTTTAGTTAACTTCTTGAGTTAACTTTCTTGAGCAACATTTAAAAAAAAAAAAATCTTAGAATGTTAACTTTCTTCTCAGATTTGTGAGATTACATAATAGTGAATTTTTATTATCTTTGTTTTATTTTCAACTTTCTTTCTTTTTTTTAAGATTTTCATCAGCTGGTTTTAAGATAAGTGTCAGTTTAACATACTGTGTGTATGGTACAGTCTGCTGGAATTGTAATGGTTTTCAAAATACTGCTACAAGTGTATACAAAATATTGTATACACAGCATCATAATTGATGTATCCGGTATGTGTCTCAGCAAAGCACACAATGGTTCTGCTGAATGTTGGCCTTCAATACAGAAAGCAGCTTGCTGAGTGTAAGAAAATGCTGTTTTTGGCAGCTCTGAAAAGCCTTGGGGAAATAAATCCTGTCTGCCATTAATGCAACCTGTTTGTGTTTGACAAAGCACTCCTGATCCATCTCTCTGTTCAGCATACATTTCCACAGAGGTTATATTTAGACTTTTGCTATATGGGTGTATGCTTTTAAAAATAAAATCATTAAACCGTATATTTTGTGTTCCACGGGAGAAAGACCATTATAGGGGTTTGTCGTGTGGGTAAACAATCATTTTTAGCTGAACAAAGCTTTTATTCAATTCTGAACAGACACGTTTGTGTTTGTGGAAAAACAGTCGGCTAGCTTTAGGTATTTGAACTGATATATTGCTTTATTGTTTACTGTAAACAACCTACAGTTTTCTACTTAAATTATAGTTGGTTTGCATCACCTTCACTGATAACCGGTCATATAACTGTGTGTCACAATGAATGTCAACAGGTCACATGTTTAATTAAGGGGCCTGGATGCCCTCAACCCTCCCTTCCTCCCCAGTCCTGTCCCATCATCCATCCGCAATCCCACAGCACCTCTGGAAGAAACAATAAACACTCATCTGGAAACCTGACAACATTCCAGCTTATAAAAGTCACAGTAAACTTTTTCTCTATAAAGACAACAGCACATGAAGGTGCAACAAATTGCTGAGATCCAGTTAAATGTGCTAGTTTAATTAGTTAGTCATTGTGTGTGTATGTATGTATATATATATATATATATATATATATATATATATATTGATCTAAATACTTTTTTCTGCTTTTATTTCATTTTTTTCGTTCAGTTTCTTCAGGTTGTTTTTTTAGGTATTTGGCTATTTCTTAAGCTACAAAGCAAACACAATGTTGACAATTTCAACATTTTGAGTTATCAAAAGTTATCAGGTTACAAAAATGAAAAATGCAAACATGAACTTGCGCGTAAACAGGCACACTTCACAACAACAAAAAATGTATTAAACAGAAATACAGAGTACTATTTTAGACTTTTGCTTCAAAGTTCAGTTTTCCCCAATTTTTTTTCTAGATTATATCATCTCGCAATTTTGTCTTTTTTTTCCCTCAGAACTCATATGTCTCAATTTAGACTTTTTTTCCCACTTGAAAGAAATAAAGTGAATTGTGAAAAATAGTCCCAATTGCTTTTTTTTGTATTTTTCATCATGTGGCAGAAACAAGCTTTCATATTCAAAATTTATTCCATATTACAATTCCCTATTAATATATTGTAAAGATTACTAGTTTACTAGTTTAGTTTGTAAATTATGGGAATAGTCGTATACTATCTAATTAACATATTCATATTGTTTCTCCACAAACCCATTTAAAACTAATAAAAACAAAAGTTCATAAAAATATGATTTACAAAAGGAATGATTACCAGTTTAAGATACAATTACATGTTTAAACTACAATCTTAATGTTCATTGTCAACTACCCCCAAACAGACACAATCATTACTCAAATGCAAAAAGTTCTTATCTTCCCATAACAAAGCATGACAGGTTCCTAAAGAACACAACATGGCACTGAAATACTGTATATTCAGTGCATTAGATATGAAAATGAATCCCTTCCATTTTAAACAAGTTTAACCAACTTTGTATCATTACCCATAAAACTGACATTAGCAATTGAAAAAGAACAAAGAAAACACACCATACGCCCATCATCACACCTGAGATGCCATCTGCAAGCTTTAAATGATTTGATGAGAAAGTCTGGCACGCAAAGTCCTCACCTCAGAAGGTTCTGCAAGCCCTGCTTGCTGGAGCTTCTTCTCATGATTGCACCTGACATTGTTCTTTCTTCTCCGAGCTTGGAATTCTTGGAGGTTTAGTATTCCGGGGAATCTGATTCACAAACACTGACGTTCTCTTTCCTCGGACACTCAAGCTTTTGAGGAGAAATCCACGCGGCACTCGGTCTGGTTTCAGACACTGGTTTTAGTCACACTCTTGTCCCCTCCTCCTCTCCTCCCTCTTGTTTTTTTTTTTCTCTCCCTTTCCTGCATGTGGTTCTCATTGAGAGAGCTCAGACCATAACCTAACATCTTTTCCCCCTCCTTTTCCCTCTTTTCCAGGGTCATGTGGTCCTCCCGGGGGAAAATGTAAGCCGATACCCCCACCCCATGCTATAAATCCAGCCCCCCACCAGACCCCCGTCCCAGACCCAGAACTCATTCTTTCTTTAACTGTGTTTACATTAGTAACAATGCTCTCAGACATGCTTACAAACAAACTTCAGCAAGCATTTTGATACTTGCCAATGTTTGTCTTCTATACCTGCAGTATTAATCATACTAGATGACAATTACACTACTGTTCACCAGTTTGAGGATAGTGAAAATGTAACTCTTTAAAAAAAGACAAGTGACAGTAAAAATGTTTATATTGTTTCAATAAAAATTTAGATTTCAAATAAATGCTGTTCTTTTGCACATTTTCATGTTTTCCATTAAAATACAATGTGGTTTGTTTTCAGCATTGATAATAATCACTGACACTGAAGAATTATTTTCTATAGTAATTATATTTTACAATATTACTATTTTACTGTATGTTTGATGAAATAATAAATAGCCTACTTGGTCAGCAGAAGAGTCTTCTCTAAAAATCTTACTCAACCACAAGTTTATGCCCGGAGTTTTATGAAAAATGTAATTAACAGCTTGATCTCACTGAAATTCATACACATTTTTACAACCTCATACAAGTGATTTTTGCCAAATTGTGTATAATCGCACAACTTCATATTAAAATTTGTATGAATGGCCTACACCTAATCCCGCCCCTAAACCTACCAGTCACTTGGGTTTAGACAAAATTGCATCAGTTTTCAAATATCCCAGCATGTTAATATTGTATTGAAGTCGTAACATGATATTCCTCTAGTATGAAAATTATGCTTTTCTTAATCGAAACTCTTGTGGAAATTGCAGTGATATGTACTTGTTGGTACATAATTTGTGTGATACTCTCTTGGAAATTGCAGTAATATGTACTTGTTGGTACATAATTTGTGTGATACTCTCTTGGAAATTGCAGTGATATGTACTTGTTGGTACATAATTTGTGTGATACTCTCTTGGAAATTGCAGTGATATGTACTTGTTGGTACATATTTTGTGTGAAACTCTTTTGGAAATTGCAGTGATATGTACTTGTTGGTACATTATTTGTGTGATCCTCTCTTGGAAATTGCAGTGATATGTACTTGTTGGTACATATTTAGTGTGAAACTCTCTAGGAAATTGCGGTGATATGTACTTGTTGGTACATATTTCGTGTGAAACTCTTTTGGAAACTCTTTGGCTCTCTCAAACAGAGCAATGTTTGGTAACCACCATAGATGTGGTGTTTACACTTTGCAGGAAATCAACCTACGAATTGCTTATTTGTGGTTTCCCCCTTGTATTAAACTGATATTTTTACCAGGAAAAAAAATGCATTCATTTCGCTTTTAATTCCCAACCTTTGCAACTACAGCTAATCAGCTTGTTTCTCATTAGCTGTATGCAGATTTCTGTATCAAGATGTTTACACGTCTCTGTTCTGATTTTTCACCACACACAGGCACATTCACACTCATAAGCACATGGCTGTCTCAATCCACTGAACAACCGCCTTGTTAACCCGGTTACTATGGCAAACTACACATCATTCAGGCCTTTAGACTGTTTGGGTCTCTCTCCAGACAATACCAGCACTCAGCACTGCAGTCCTCAGCTCTTTACCGAGCTTTATTTAACAAGTCCAGCCCTCGCTTGAACACTGGCCCACCGGCCCACACAGAGAAAGACATCAGGAAGAGCTAAAATCCTTCAGCTGAGTCACAAATGAACTTTCTGTATGAGTTTCAGTTGCAGATTTAGTCGCCGTGTTAATATGTGTAAAAGAACCGTTTAAAATTTCCCAAAAAGCCTGTCTGTCATTGTTAATTTTTACTGATTAGTTTTTCAGTTTAATGTTAAAAGTGAATCACAGTGCTAAAGTACTGGGACGTTTTAAGGAGCTAATTTAGTTTCTCCAAACAGGGTTCCTGGAACTGAAATCATTTCTTGCTCCTGAGTCGCGAACACGCCAAAAAGTGGGTATTACGATGAGTTTGGGTACTATGAAATGGTACCTGTGGTTCCTGCAAAAGGAAATTTTAGTATAATAGTGTGTGTGTGTGTATATATATATATATATATATATATATATATGCTATTTTAGAATTATTATTATTCTAGATTAGTTTATGTGGGGATTTTTAGTTTTCATAATTTTTTTGTTAGTTTACTTTTGTAGATTTTATTTCCAATTTGTTTTAGTAATTTTAGTATTTTATCTTCCATCTGATATCTATACTGTGTTTTCTTATCTTTATGAGTGTTAATTTATTTTTAAGTAATTTTAAAATGTAGACTTTTTTTAACAAGCATTATTTCAGTTTACATATATGTATATAAATATATATGTGTGTGTGTGTGTGTTTGTTTACATAAGTATACACATACAGTATATAAGAATATAGTATATAATTTATATGATAAATGTATGCAATATATAAACATAGAATATTTTAAAAAATGCATGTATGTGTTTTATGCATTTGCTTGACAGCACTTTAGTGAACAACACTGAAAGGAACATGTTTCCTGCATGAAGGAGTTTTTAACTCTGTTGGGGTTGTGTCAGTACACATGACAAAACAGGTTGGGAATCTCTGTAGTCTAGACCATGACAGTTTCAGTGGTTGAATCATCTGATAGATGTGAATGCAAGTCAAAGGAAGATCTCACAGATATCTATTAATGCTCAGACAAGTTGTGCTTTCCAGTTTATGCCTTTCTTTCTGTAATTTGAGATTGATATCTGATAGATTGAAAAAAATGAATGACTATATCCTGTTTTGTTGTTGTGGTTTTTTTCTTATTATTGGTTTTGATGTCAGTATTAAATACTGTATTTGCCTAAAACAACACGCATAATGACACAAAAGTTAGGATGGGTTCCAGGAAGTTGGCCAAGATCTTGTCAAACATGTCAATACTGCCTCACTCCAGCACAGCTGTGCTAATGACAGTTCAGCTCACAGGCTCATAAATATGAGTCATGTTTTGTGAAATGTGAAATTACTATTGCCATCTATCTTCTTTCATCAAAGAGTGTGGGGGAGAAATCAGGTCACATGCAGCTCAGTTGAACACTTCCTTTTATGACAAACATATTTTGCGATCATAAAATTAGTAGAAAAGGCAACTACTTCTTATCGGGGCTTGGTGATTTAATTGTTGATTTATTCATGCGCATTTCACCATTAGTGGTAAATCTCAGTGAGCTGTTTTTAAAATGAGTGGCAGTTAATACACAAAGTATCACTGGCAATTCGATGAATAAATCGACAATTAAATCACCCAGCCCTACTTTTTATTATACAATAATTAGTTCCAATTTTAATTTTAATTTTCTGTACATTGGGATTTTTTTAATGATTCTTTTTAATGATTCTTCACCTATGCCAGGATATCACCATGACAGGTGACAGCAAGTCTTATGAAGGAAACATCTGAAACATTACCTCAACTGATTCAGATAAACATGCTGATTCATTCACGAGAGAACTGTGACAGTATGAGTGAGTCATTGAATTATTCATTCAACCAATTTGTTAAACACACACACACACACGCACACACACTGATTAATCCAGGAATGTAAAACACCACTATAGTTGCAGAAATTCAGATTTTGCCTTGTTTTGTTACTATTTTTGTTTGCACAGCAACAATTTAAAATATATATAAATCACACTTCTGCATTTCAGTATAAATGTATTATGTTCTATAACAACTTTTAGAATTTGTTGATACATGGATATCTTGAAGGTATACTATGCTAAAGGAATACTTTACCCAAAATAAAAAAAAACCACCAGTCCGTCATTTAACATCTTGTCAAGTGGCAAGCTGCATGTTTATAAGAAACAAATCCATTGTTATGCTTTTCAACTATTACTTGAAATACAAGTTCATAATTCATAATAAAACTTCCTCCAGTGAGAATACACATATGTATTTAGTACCATTTTGAACTGTTATCAATGGCGCTGGATATTTGCAAATTACTCTCTAATTATACATTTTTCTTTGAAGAAAGCACTATTGTGATAGAAAACAGTCTTTAGCTGAAAGCAGTGTTTTGAATTGGATTATTGTGATGTTTTTTTATCAACTGTTTGAACATTCTGATGGCACGTATTCACTGCAGAACAGACAATGATGGACAAGTTATGTAATGTTAAATTTCTCTAGATCCGTTCTAATGACAAATCAAACTAATTTACATCCTGAACAAAATAAGAGTACATTTTCAGCAAATTTTCATTTTAGGTTGAACTATTCCATGAAGGCAACAACTTGTTTTCTTACCACCCCATGCTCAGCAAGATGTCTGGTTTTAGTGAAGTTGAAGCACACCAGCAGAAGTCTGACATTAATAAACTGCTACGTTGAGACCTTTGTGTCTCATAATCCTCACAGGGTATGTTAGAGACTTCAGCACCTGCAGCCATCTGCCTCCCTCTCCAAGATAAAACTCCGCAGAGAGAAATATTCAGAGAACTTAGTCTAGATTCTAGACCAACCATCCCTGGGAGAGCATTAAAATTTCTCAGGACACCTATTTCAGTTATGTCTGCCTAGTAGTGAGAACACTGTAAGTGTGGTATTCAAAACAAAAACTATATATATATTTACACATATGCATACCACCTCTGAAGAATTGTACTGGAGAATCATACAAATTTTGATCTAGTGGAGCTTTGGGTTTAGTGAAAGAGCTGACTGCTTATTTCTTGCTATCTTTCACTTTTTGCCTGTCTCAGCCCAAAGATAAAAAGAATATGCTAATGATCACAGGAAATAGACCCTGTCATTTCACTGGACTATGTGCTGACCTATGACTCACCATGGGAATGCAGAGTCCTGCACTCCCTCACACACACAGCAAGAGTTTTAAAACACTGCCCACATTCCTGTTGTCTCCCACTTACACAGTCCTGCCCTCTCAAATACACAAAAACACATATAAACTGGTCTTTTGATTAATAAGTAACTACCTGGCAACTACCCGTAACATCCCTAGCAATACCTTAACAACCTTAAGCCATCGCCATCACATTGGCCATCACCAGGAATACCATTGTTACTGTGCAAGGGCTTTAATAAAAGGGGAAAAAAAACATGTTTCATTTTTTAATTCTATAATAATTGCATTTATCTTTTGAGATAAGTATGTGCCAATATGTTGATACATGTACTTTAAATTTGGAGTTTGGAGAGAATACAAAAGGGCCCATAACTGAACCCTGGGGGACACCCATAAAAACAATGGACTGGCTAATTGTGTGCTGCTTATCTTGGCTGTGATTGTCCCGATATTATGCTTGGGTTTACATTTGGAGTAAGCCAGGTAAAGATTGAACTGAGATTAAAGAACCTTCAGTAGAACAACCTTCTCAGCAGGACGTTATCAATCAGCTCTTTATGGTGGAGTAGCTGGATAGACATTACTGTTAGAGAGGATAATGTTAAACCCCCTGGAGTTTGACAAATGGCTTTTATAGGACCCTGGGAGCAACAGGAAAACATTCTCTGCCCTGATGAGACAAGAATGAAGGTCTTTAGGGTAAGAGATGACTAGAGAAGATTATATTACTCTTTCCATGGCTCACAGGTCATAGAGAGATTTGTGGCACTGCCCTGTTTGTTTTTGCTAATGGAGTTTTGTCCATGTTTAGGAAATATTTCTGACATAAAAATATTTGATAAATGAAGACTTTGTTTTAGTGACTAATTGATTTATCCTAAAATATTAAGGTACCTTATAGTAGGAGCTCAGTGTTTCGTTTCACTGTCTTGAGTTCACTAAAATCATGTGCTGTATTAGCTGACAGATGATTGCTATTACTTTGATATCATATAGAGAATTCTAAAAGAATTCTTTCTCTTTTTTTAGGATTCTGGCAGCATTGTTTTAAAAAGTTCACATTCAAGCAAAAACTCGCAAATTGACATCAACAGAACACAATGTCAAAGTATCAAGATTGAAGATTTGCAACTGAAAAGGAAAAAAAAAAGAAAAAGCTTTTATGTTCAGTCATTACTATAACACAAGACTTCAAATACTTTTTAACAACTATCATTTTGATGCACTGTACAGTTTTACCATAGAAGGGAAAAGAAATTGCAAACCAGGCCTCAGTACCCTGTTTATTATAAATCCTCGATAAAGCACAATAAAACCAGCCAGTTTTGATGCCAATCTTAATGAGAAAAAAACACTAAAAACTTCCTAGCTTCATGAGCATGTTTTTAACACTAGGAGATGAAGATTCATTCATATCTAAAGTGACCTTCTCTATATTTTTATTATAGGGACAATTAGTCTGGGGTTAGTTGTCTTGCTCGAGGCCAGACTGCTGCTATAGATAAAGGAGGAATTGAACCAACACACAACACTACCACTTCACCCTCGCTCTTACCTAAAATGTTTAGATTTTATGGGCCAATATCATGACAAATTTCACAGAGCTGCTCTCAATTTTTCCATAAATTCCAGCTTGTTTGGACAAAGCTGCAGGACAATTTTATAGCCTTTTAAAATGGAGTGAAAACCAGAGGCCATGCCATCATGTTAAGTTGCAATCTCATTAGAGACTCCAAGCATAACATAACTTTGTGTTATACTCTCATTCTCTCAACATGAAGAATAAATAAGAAGATAAATATTCTAAATGGTTAATCATTCCTTTGATACATTGAATTGAAAAAACACATTTTAAACACATCTCAAACATACGTACAGTTAGGCTATAGTGTAGAGCATATTTTCAACATGACAGAGCATTACGTTTTAGTGGCAGTTCTTATAGCAACAATCTAGCAATTCTGAAAACCCGGCTGTGTTTTGGGAATAGGAACAGCATGTAGCACATACCAACAGAATGAGAAAACAGCTCAGAGGTGATACTTTTTCTCTATTAGGGTAATCACATGTGGTTCACTTCTTACCAGTGGGCGATTGGGTGCAAATGGTGTTGACGTCAGTGGATGTTTACAACAGCGTTTGGTTGCTGATCAAGGCCAAGTGAAATCCATGTAAGAAAACTGGCGATTTAAAAAGCCAGAACTTTGGTGGAACAATAAAACAACCATATTTGTCTCGATGGAGGCAGTTCTAGGAGCATGTTAGGTCATGAGACTGGCTATATTCAATGTCAGATCTAGGAATCCAGCTAACAAAAAAGGTACTCCGGACATCCCCTGAATAGTCTCTGAGAACGCCCCCTGGACGTCTTCATGTAGGGTTCTTTAGATGTCATGAGGACATCATGTATATTAGCACAAAGTATATTAGCAGTACCTCGAGAGGATGCAATGGGGGACATTTGCAGGACATACCACGGACATTTGTGGGACGCTCGGAGGACGCAATGAGGATGTTTGCGGGACGTTCATTAAACATTATGGGACCCTTAGGGAAGGTTAACTCCAGGTTATTTTTATATCCTTTGTAAACATATCATCAGTCACATAAGACTGGTATTACAACATGTCCTCCAACTAATACAATTAATAATAATCGTTTCTTTAAAAGTGGTGAAATACGACCCATCAGAGCGTATACTACAATTGGGCCCCTATTGGCAACAGAACATTTGCATATTAATGTGTGGAGAAACCTAGAAGTGTGACCATTGTTTTAAATGTGGACAAAGGGGACATCTTTCTAGAGGGTGCCGGGGACCAATTGCAGGAAAAACAGAAAAAAGGCCTTCAGCCAGTAGCATGGTGGTTACAGCTGATACAACATTGTCTGAGTGGTCAAAACAACAAAACATGCTCTTGTGTTACAGTATTAAACAGTTAGAAGAGAAGAAAACCACTGAGGAGAAAGAGACTTACCGACAGCTCATCAAGTCTGTCAGTGCTAATCAGTTATCCACAAAACATCATGCCCAGTTGTTAAATTTGATTGGAGAGAAATGTTTAGTGAATTGTTTCTTCAATGGGGTAGCAACACAAGCGCTCTGGGACACTGGTTCGCAAGTTTGTCTAATGAACGAGAAGTGGAGAAGAGAACATCTCCCACACACCACATTACACCATCTCGAAGAAATCCTCGGTCCAGGAAGTCTCACCGGTCGAGCAGTAAACCAAACAGTCATTCCTTTTGAAAGTTGGATCGAAGTGACGTTCAAGCTGGGAACAGATAAAGCTACACCACTGGAATTGGAGGTACCTGTATTAGTCTCTACTGATGATGGAGTGGCGGAGGAGCCCATTATTGGGTACAATGTGATTGAATATCTTCTGAAGTTGGAGGAAAACATTATCCGGCTACAGAGAGGAACTTGTTCACGCATCAGCATTCCTGTGCTTAATGAAACTGCCCATAACATTGACTTACCTCCATGTGCATTCCTGGGACGCATACAGCGCATAAAAGCCATTTGCCCAGCCGAAGTGAGACCAGTAAAAGCTAAAAAAGAGAGTGTCTGTAAGATAAACAAACATACCACTCAAAGCCCATTTTTCAGAGACAGTAATGTTATCCGATCCACAGAAAGTGCAGAACTAACAAGCAAGACACCAAGTAAAAGTTTGTGGGATCCACCGGTCTGTGTTGATCATTTAACACCTGAACAGCAGCAGAAACTAAAACAGCTGTTGAGGGAGGAAAGTAGCGCTTTCGCCTGTGATGACAATGATGTAGAATGTATCCCCTCTCTTCAATTGAAAATTCACCTTCATGACAACACACCTGTGAAGCACACATACATGTCTGTCCCAAACCCGCTGCACAAAGAGGTGAAAGAATACCTGGAGGATCTGTTAAACAAGGGGTGGATAACGAGATCAAAGTCATCATATTCTTTGCCGGTAGTCTGTGTGCGTAAGAAGGATGGAACACTCCGCCTCTGTTGTGACTACAGGGGGTTAAACAAGAAATCTATTCATGATAGACACCCTATACCTTGTATACAGGATATGTTAGACAGTTTGGTGGGTAGCGCTTGGTTCTCAGTTCTTGACCAAGGAAAAGCTTATCACCAGGGGTTTGTGGAAGAGTCTAGTCGACCTCTCACCGCATTCATAACACCATGGGGGCTATATGAATGGGTGAGGGTTACGTTTGGATTATCAAATGAACCTGCTGAGTTCCAACGAAGCATGGAGGAGTGTTTGAGAGAACTACGTGATGAGGTATGTCAACCGTACTTAGACGACAACTTAGTTCATTCTAAAACATTTGACAATTATCTTCAGGATCTTAAAAAAGAGCTACAGTGTTATCAGAAACATGGTGTTAAGCTAACCCCTAGAAAATGTGAAGTGTTCAGAAAACAGGTAAGATTCCTGGGGAAGTTAGTGACCAAAGACGGATACACCATGGATCCAGCTGACATTGCTCCAGTTCAAGCGCTGAAAGAAAGGACAGAAAGAGCACCTCTGAAGCAGAAGGGCAAGGGCAAAAGTCGACAAGGACAGCTTGTATCCTCATGTCCAATCATGTGGATAGATGAGCATCAAAAGGTCTTGGCTGAGTTGATTGATTGTTTATCTAACCCACCTGTTCTTGGATATCCAGATCTAAACGAGCCCTTCATACTTCACTGCGATGCGTCACAGGAGGGTCTGGGCGCTGCGCTGTATCAAAGGCAAGGAGGAAAACTAGTGGTAATCGCATATGGATCAAGAGGCTTGACCCATCCTGAGAAAAATTACCATCTTCATTCAGGGAAGTTGGAGTTCCTGGCGATGAAGTGGGCAATATGTGAGAGATTCAGAGATTATGTCTACCATGCACCATCTTTTACAGTGTATACAGATAACAACCCTCTTACGTATGTGATGTCAACAGCTAAGCTAAACGCCACTACTTACAGATGGGTTGCCGAGCTGGCTGATTTTCAATTCACCATAAAATATTGTCCTGGAAAATCGAATGGTGATGCTGAAGGCTCTCAAGTATGCCGTTGTCATGGGAACAGTACATGGAAACCTGTTCGGAGGAAATACACCCTGAGGTAATGGTTAGCATAATTCAATCAGTGATGATACAAAAGGAAGAAAGAGGTCATGTAGTGGTTGTGTCCGCTTACCATTAACTCAGTGCTGTCAGGAGGAGAAAGGGAAGAGCTGCTCACATCAGTTGCAAAGATTTCAAAAGAAGTTCTAAGAATAGCACAAGAAAACGATCCTGAAATCAGAGAAGACTTGATGTGTCTCAAATCAAAATCACAATCCAGAAACAGGAGTCAAGGTAAAAAGGCGAGGGGACTGATGAGGGAAAAGGCGAAATTGCATCTGGATGAACATGGTCTTTTGGTCCGGAAAACAGCAACTCGTCATCAGTTAGTTCTGCCACGAAAATACCATGAGCTTGTGTACAAGGAGTTACATAAAGATATGGGACATTTAGGGACAGAACGTGTGTTAAACTTGATCAGGGATTGATTTTATTGGCCACACATGCAGAGGGAGGTGGAACACTATGTCACATGGGTGTGTAGTTGTCTGAGAAGTAAGCGTCCAAACAGTGTGACTAGAGCGCCTCTGACAAACATCATTACCACTTACCCATTCGAATTGGTGTCGATAGAGTTTCTGCACCTGGAGTCGTGTAAGGGAGGGTACGAGTACATTCTAGTGGTAATGGATCACTTTACACGGTTCGCCCAGGCGTATGCATGCAGAAATAAAAGTGCAAAAACAGCTGCAGAAAAAAGTGTTTGGAGACTTTGTCTTGAAGTTCGGATTTCCAACCAGACTGCACTACGATCAGGGAAGGGAATTTGACAACAAATTGTTCAGGAAGTTGCAAGAATACAGTGGTGTCAGAGGCTCACATACAATGCCGTACCATCCTCAAGGGCAATCAGTTTCGACTTGCCCGTTGCAAGTCGAAAGATTTAACCGTACATTGCTCGCAATGTTGAGATCATTGAGACTGAGACTGAAAAAACTGACTGGAAGACATCATTGGCAAACGTTGTGAATGCGTACAACTGTACGAAAAATGAGGCGACAGAATTTGCACCCTTCTATCTTCTTTTTGGCAGTACACCCAGATTGCCAATTGATATCATGTTTGATGTTTCAACAAAAGATCAGAGCTCCTCTCTTCAGCCTAGTGTTGTAGATGGATAAGCTGTTGAATTGAATGAAAAGATAATAAGTTTGAGTTAATGTAAATTAAATTAAAGTTATAGTTCAATTGTTTCAGTAAATGGAAAGAATAGTAGTTATGACATTTCAGAAGAACATGGTAAATTGTTTCAAGGGTTAAAAGGGGTTAATTTCCTTCAGTGAAAGTACAGATTCCTGTTAATAAAACAGTGATGGTGGTGAAAATGGTGGGAAAATCATGGTGCACAATGATGCCTGCTACAAGCACGCAGCATGGAAAAGGAGATAAATGTTGTGTGTATTGTGTAAATGAATAGCACAAGTACTGGAACTTTTGTATCACTGACTCCTGCCTAAGAAATAATATTATGAGTAAATAGCCAGTAATTTGTTTGCAGAATGTCGGGACTACATTGTATTTTGTAGGGGAGAATGTGGAGAAACCTAGAAACCTAAAGCCTACAGCCAAGTAAATAGTACCTAAGCTCCAGGACTGCCCACTTGACGGTGAGGGCCTCTTTCTCCACCGTGGCGTAGTTCTTATCCGCTGGGGTCAGCTTACGGCTGATGTACACGACCGGATGCTCCTCTCCCTGATGTTCCTGGGAGAGTACTGCTCGAGCCACAACTAGGAGGCCCCAGGGCTGGCGTCCGAAAAGCAGCTCGAAGGGGGTGAATCCTGTTGAAGCCTGGGGTACCTCCTGGACCCCAAAGAGGACGTAGCTTAAGAGCCGGGACATGAAGGGGGTTCCCTGGTCAGTCAGGATCTCTGATGGAATCCCTACACGACTGGACAACAGGAACAGCTCCTGCGCAATGGCTTTAGAGGTGGCCTTTCGTAGGGGGATGGCTTCTGAGTACCGAGTCACGTAGTCGACGATTACCAGGATGTGTTCATGACCCCGGCTGGACTTCGGCAGCGACCCCATGATATCCATTCCGATCAGCTCAAAGGGCATCCCTATGAAGGGTAGAGGAATGAGAGGACTGGGGGGAGGTTTCCTCGGTGAGGTGAGCTGGCACACAGGACAGGCCTGACAGAACCTTTTCGGCCTGGCCAATGGAATCGGTCGCGGACATGTTGTGTTGTGTTCTCTGCTCCCAAGTGTCCGGCCATCGGGTGGGAGTGTGCCAGCTCCAGGACTGTTTCCGTCTTGCTCTTGGGGACTATGAGTAGTTGTTTTTTCTCCCCCCTCCTCTGGGCCACACAGTACAGCAGGCCATTTCGGACGATGAAGTGCGGGAGAGGGTGAGGGGCCGGGTGGATTTTCTGGTCTTCCACCACCCGGACTTGCTTCCAGCAATGTTTGAGCCGGTCATCTTCTCGTTGGGCTACTCCAAAAGCTTTCTCAGATGTGTTTTATGGTTAAATTAGCTTATTTCAATTCATCCGTTGCCAGCAAAGCATTTACAAAGCTATACAAATCACTCATCTACACATAATATGTGATTAAACTTTCATAAATTAGAGCTCAAATCTATAGCTAGCTTACCTCTTATACAATAGCAACACGTTCTCACTCCCTAGTCGTCACATTTTGACGCTTGTTCAAGACCCTTTTGCGTCGCTTTTTGACGATCAAGGTACCCCCTTTTAGTCACTTTTAGACGCAAAAGGGTCCTCAGTAGTTTTAAATACGAAACCCTTAGCGTCAAAATGGCAATGCGATCATTTTTTTACTTTTTAATTAAAAGGTATATTGGGCAAAAACAATGCCATTATTGCATATATGTAGGGGTGTGATTTTGATGGGATGTAAACAGTCAAAACTGTTTTATTTAAATTATATTATTTCCACATTTATGAGCACATAACCCAACCCCTGCCGCTAAACCTACTATCTTTGAATAAAACACAGTATATAGCAAATAGATACTACCACCGTAATCATTTATACAAAAAAAAAAAATATTCCAAGTTTTTGATGCAAAACAATTGATTTGTGAGAGGAATAGATGCAGTCGCTGTCTCCGTCTTCCGTGTACGTCCTGTGTGCCGCTGAAGTGTGTGAAGTGTGTTAAAAAAAATGCTCATGTCAACATTGGTTGTGAAATGTCATTGGCTCTTGTGTGTCTTGTGACCGATTGCGTCATTTACCGAACAAGAGAATGAAATGACAGCCGGTGAACGGAGCGGGATAATTTCATATGGCTTCAGAAGACTTGGAATGTGACACGACCTGTTTGTAATGTATTAAACTGCTTTTTAATGATTAGTTTGTGCAACAAATACCTGTGACTGTATTTGCCTAGGTAGGTTTAGGGTAGGGGTGGAGTTTGTTGCTCAAGTAAAAAAAATATATATATATGAAATGATATAATGAAATATAATATAAGGAAATTATATATGCACACAAACCATTACAATAAGCCAAACAACTGAGGACCCTTCGGGTCAAAAAAGTAACTAAAAAGGTGTACCAAATGTCAAAATGTGACGACTTGGGAGTGAGAACGTTTTGCCGTCAGCGAACGTTACAAAGCAGACCTATGAGGATGTTCACAATGTCCCCTGTTTGCTGGGTATTTTTAATTACATTTTGTTCTAATTTACACATATGAATACCTCAAAAGTGACCTTTTATAAAATATCAGATTTTTACTGTTGACTTGTCCAGTTGGAAATACGCTATACGTTTAGCAGAGAAATGTTGAATAATTACTTTTGATTCCCATCATACAGTAGGACTAAAAATGTCCCATGACATCTCAATCCCATAATTCTTTCTCAGACCCTCTTTGAATGCCCTCAAGTGTTTATCATTCTTTGATACCCCAGTTTAAACCATAAGATATATTTATAGTCTGAGGCTGAAGAAGTCTGAAGAAGCAATTCATTTGTTTTCTTATCTAGAAATAAATCTTGAAGCAACAAAAAAAAAATGTTCATTATGATTTTTTTAAATTTTTTTTAATAAATGTAGGTAACAATGAATTACAATTAGTTTTTAGTTTTAATATTTCATAACTACCTCACAGCCATTACAAAAGTCACCAGAGAACAAAGAAAGAAAGAAAAACAAACATGTAGTTGGTAGTATGATAGTATAATTATATCATTGCATTAATTATGAAAAAACATAGTTATTATTGCTGCCAGTCTCCTTTCTGTCATTTGTACTAATTTTGTATGAACTCCTATATGTGGTAAAGAAAACACACAAATATATGACTTAATCTGCCCTCTAATGGTCAAATACACAAACACCAGATGAGACACATTCCTGTTGTGCTGATGTAACTACAGTGCCTCTTTCCATGGGAACAGAAGTGCAATATCCACAAGCAAGACACGAGGTGACATTCTCATGGCCTGGACGATGGCACACTCAGGACTGCACAGAAATATTCTAGAGTTGGAGTAATCAGGTTTTGTATTGACATGGATTTGCCTGTGACACTGGATTTCCAAGGAATGACCAGATGGTGGTAGAGTTGACCAGCAATCCAGTAGAAAGCTGAAACCCACAGCCACTGCTGCGTACTTGCAATTCTGTCTGCAATCCAAAATCTGTTTCTCTCCCTTTAAAAAAAATATATATATATTTAGATATATTTATTGAATTGTTTGTTAATTTGTATGATTTGAGCGAAGAAATTGAAAGTGCATATAAATAGTATGCCAAATAAAAAGCTTGAAACTCGTGCAAAAATGGACTTCACAATAGGTAGGATTACGGCTATGGATTCGATGCATGTCATATGTACGAGAAGACACATGCACAGCATAAATAAATGGATTATCCAAATGTCATGTCAAATGTCAATTCAAACATAAACTTTCCAAATTTGAGATATGATGTTTAAATTATGACAGAAGTTGTGTTAATGACAAAAGGTTTAAATTATGAGATTGAAAGTCCTAATTACGGCAGACATTAGAAAGGATAAAATACTCATAATGAGATTAATAATAAAATGAGAATTTGAGATAAACCTCATAATAGTCACAGAACATACAAATTATGAGAAAAGTCAGTTATTAAATTTAAAAAAATCTGTGTGGACATAAACATAAAATTTGCGATACAAAGTCAAAGTTATGACATAAGTCATGTTTATGACAAAAAGTTTAAAGTACAAGATGAAAAGTCATAATTATGATAAACATTTAATATCATATAATACTGAGTCACAAAAAGATTAAAAAAGTCAAAATTATGACATACTAAATCCATTATGGGATAAATTGAAATTATGAGATAATATTAAAGTCAAGATTCTATTTTTTTTAAATGACACAATGGTTTATTTTCATTTTAAAATGTTGACTTTTCTTATCATTTGACGTTAATAGGCTTCCATATCTGTCATTATTATTATACTGTAGTTGTGGTGTGGAGTGATTTTTGAAGCACTACCACTATTGTCTTTGATGTGAATGGATCTTAACAATCTTGAGCACTTTAAAATGGCAGAGCAGTAGCTTTGATGGCCCTGTGTTAAACCCTGGCTTGTGCATGTTGGCTATACATGCCAGTTAAAAGCAGCTGTTTCTCATCATTCTCTGTTCATGTGACGGAGCAAAGCCAGAGACCACAAATGGGTCATGAGTGCATGGGGCAGAACTCCATTAGCCATTAAAACCCTTACCATACATGCCATTTCCATTTGGTTCTAATGCAGTATTCAGAGGGTTAAAAAAAATAAACAATGGCAACACTAATAATTTGCATGTATATGGATGTTTTTAACCTGAAATTCAATCTCCTAAATGGACCCAAAGGACATCAGATCTCATGGTGGAAGGTTTCCAAATGTTATAACCCTTGTTTTAGGTTTCAGGTTGTCTTTCTAAGTGCCTATGGAAATTATGTGCCCTCAACATAGTTTGGCATCTTCTTGCATTTGGTGCAGCTGGGTCAAGAGATATACTTAGCAAGTCAGCTCCTCACAGTTCAACACTTGAGCTCCTTGGAGAAATCTTAGAGGATCCCTGAACATGGCCGGACCACACAAGCTATTAAATCCAGGCCGGCCTGACCTTACATGGAGGCGATGAGAGCCCTGTGTCCAGAAAGAGGAGCTGATGGGTGGGCTGGGTGTGAAAGTGCAAGCCTGAAATGGTTCAGGGTCCCCTAGTGAAAGTGTTGGGGGTTCCTGTGTTGTCTTTGTGAAAAATGAAATGGTTATGGCCAGTATATTTGTTAGTAGGAACAGCTGGGATGATTGAGATTGATAGTCTATTTATTTTTTTAATCAAAATATTTGCTGGAAATTCTCATTGAAATGTGTCAGGTGTTACAAAAGGACCCTAGAAATATTCATAATAATATACTCACTAATGATAAAACACAGCATACTTTGTTATATTATTGCATGCTTTTAAAATGTTTCTAATCTGTTACAAAATCTTATGATATTATTAAGTCATAATTATGAAGAAAGTTAAGTTTCATGAGATAAGAAGTCATAATTATGACAGTCAAAATTATATAATATTGAGACATAATGATTTGATTAAAAAGTCAAAACTTTGAGATAAAATTTGTGATACTCCTATGAAAATATAAAATGATGTGATAAAAAGTCTGTTATCAAATTCATGACTAATCGGGACATAAACCTTAAAAGTTTGAGGTAAAACATTGAAATTAATAGTCATAAGTTTGATTTAAAAAAGCTTTAATTATTAGATGGAATAATATAAATTGAAATTATATAACACTGAGATTAAAAAGTTTACTTTTTGAGGGTTGAAACACACTGAAATTATGAATGATTATAATGAAATAATGATACAAATTCTGTCAATTTGGACATAAATTCAGAATTTGAGGTACATGTCAATGGCAAAAAAAGAGAAAAAAATTAAATATGATATTATTAGTTACAGAATCCAACAATATAAAAAAGATTGTTATTGGACATTACCAACAGTACCATGGTAATTAAATTTCATTCCATTGTAAATTTCATGGTTTCTACTTTTTTTTTTGAATATTTGCCTGTTAATAACCAGCTTGTCTCAGCCGTTAATGTTTTACACCCATACCTGTATTTTCATCAATGCTTACAAAAGTTGAATGAACTAAGAATTAAATACCTAATGTACCAAAAAAGCTCCATGTTTTATTGGTAAGTGTACATTAATCTGTGGTATTACCATAGTATTCTCGGGGCCAGGGGATCACATTAATAAAATGGTACTGGAATCATTTAGTGGCATTTATAATGCTTCTGCTTTAGCTTATTCTTGCCTTTTAAGATCTTTAGTCAAAAGTAAACACATATTGCAGACATAAATGCTGTCTTAAATCTGTTTTATATACCAGTTAAGATTTTGTTATTATTATAAGGATCATGTGATGCTGAAGACTGGAGTAATGATGCTGAAAATGTATCTTTGATCACAGGAATGAGTTATATTTCTTAATATATTAAAGCAGAAAACCTTTGAAATTCAAATGTTGTTTTACAGTATTACTGTTTTTACTAAATCCAACCTTTGTGAGCAAAAGAGACTCCTTTAGAAGTAAAGTTAAAACTCCTACAGACCCTGAGTGTTAGCGTACATGCTAATATAATTATCAGCTGTTCAATAGTGCTGTAACTCTGAGCAAAAACACAAAGGCAGATACATATGTATACACTAATCTTTAATGCCATGCCATTCAACACTGGAACAATGTACAATGTGCAAAACAGTCCAGGAAATATATTTTTATTGGAACGGGAGGTTCACAGGATAGAAAGATGTTTACCAGAGAATTTTTAAGACATATGGGAGAATAAACACAATGCCTCTTAAGCCTCAGACTCAAACATCTTCTTCCTGCCGTCCATACCAGCCTTATCCTCGATGTTCTTACGCCAGTCACCGACTTGTTCTGCAGACTGTGGGAACGCAAAAAACACCAGACGTGAGCACAGGAGGATCCAGACCAGACTCAGAAACAAAAAGAATGCAACCCACCTCTTCTTTGACCTCCTTCTTGACCTGTTTGAGGTTGGCTCTCAGGTCCATGGAGACCTTGTGTTTGGAGCCCAGCAGAGCTTGAAGCATAGCGTCGGCAGACATGCGCACTTTCTTCAGCGCAGGTTTCTTGAACTTGCCCTGCAGGTCGACCACCTTGATCTTCAGATCCTCGATCTATACACACACAATAAACAGCAGTCAAACAGGAGCTCAGAGAAACAAATATTTGGATGAATCACTGAACAAACTGAGGTTTGAAATGTTTACCTCCTTGTTTGACTTGGCAACCTTTGCCTCCAAGTCATATCTCTCCTCGTCAACCTTGTCGATCTGTTGATGAAGCTTCTTGCACAGCTCCTGGAAGGACAAAATAACATTATACATATGAAATATGATATTAATTGTCAAAGAGATCTGTTTGACTTTCAGTTACAGTCTTATCTATCTACAGTATATTGCATAAATAAAATAAAAAATATATATATACATATTATTATTATTATTAAATAATTAGTTTATTATTTTTTTTAAAATAAGCATTAAATTGTGCAATTCTATTCAGGGAACTAATACTGAAAATTTTTTTTACTTTAATTTAAGTTAATGTCCAGCTATTTTTTTCCAGCTATTTCAACATTTATTATTTTTAATATTACTACATGTACTAAATAAACTAAAACTGAAATAAATATATATTAAAAAAAACTACAAATGTCAAAAAACATGGACTAACATGTTCACAAAATTAACAGAAAAGATTCAAAAAATTTATAAAAAGTATCTCAATGATACTGAAACTCAAAGATAATAAAATAAAGTGTATTCATATGTTGTCAATAAAATAATTATTAAGCCTTCCTGTAGCTTAAAGCCATGAAACTTATATAAAACCTTTATGTACATTAAAAGATATACATACAGTATGTACGCTTGTGTGTGTATGAACACAAATATATAATACATAATACATACAAACAACTACAAAAAAGGTGAAAATAGATACAATATTTGTATGATAAAATAATTATATTATTAAATCTAACAATTAGTATTATTATTGCTGCTTTTGTTGTTGTTAATAATAATAATAATGCTTTATTGTCACCTGCAGCTCTTGTGTGGATCCAGGCAGATCGAGAGCAGGGCAGTTTTCATTCATATGAGTCTCTTTATTAATAACAAGCTGCTTGGCTTCAGCGTCCATTAGACCGAAGGCAATGGAGAGCACCAGGCTCTGACGACACAGAAAGGCAAACAATATATTCAGTACACAATACAGCCTTATGTTTTTAAAATGTAGTCATATTTACATTTAAAATGACGATCTATTAAATTACAGTAAAAACTGTGTCTTACCTTCAAATGATGCCTACGGCTGGAGGTCATCTTTTTTCTGTTTGTGAAAACAGTTGATCATGAGACACTGGATTGATTACTCAATAAAGAACAAATCACAATCCAACAGGAACCGTAATACTTACTCTGACATCTCTGCGGTTTAGTGCGTTCTCACCCTGGATTGGACAGAAATCAGTTACTAGATGTTCTTCACAAGACAATCCAGGACAAGCACTTCAAGAAATCTAAGTTTAGTCTTGAAACGTCTTCATGAACAGACAGCTCATTTGACACAGTGAACATGATACCACAGAACAGCTGCTGTATTCAATTCAAATAAAGATTAAAGTATTTAATAGTTAATTGTTAAATAAGCATATTTATGTCAAGCATTATTATGCAAGCATTACTTAGCAGATTTTATTAATAAAAGCAACAGTCCAGGTCATGTGATTTATAAAAAATATCAATTAGAGCAGATTAAAATATATTTAAATTATATTAAATAATACTCAAGAAAAAAAATATCACTTCTTTTCAATGCAAACAATAAGAAAATGGTAAAAATCTAGCATAAACATAGCATTTGAATTGTATCATTTATCTGGTAATAAAAAATGTCTGTTTTAAGTCACACTTATTAACATATTCTAACTGCTCATGAATATTAAAAAAATATGCATCTAGACACATATTGGCCACAACTGATATGTAGCAACTGTTTGTCCTTTACATACAGATCTAGAGAGAGTTCTGGATTGACGCTCACCTATGAGAGAAGAAGAGGGCAGTACACACTTGGAAGGAGAACTGGAAAGACTGGTGAGCCCCAGAGAGAAAAACAATTAAATAGGATATATATGTAGTGGTGTGATGGCTCAGCAGATCCTGGGAGTCCTGTTTATGGAAGTGGATTCCTCCTCAGACCAATAGGCCGCTGAGCTCCTGAAATATCCCCAGCCCATCCTCGGACAGACTCGTAAATTTCCTTCAAGACGCACAGAGTGTGTGTGTGTGTGTGCTGTAAACGGAAGCACACCAAGATAAAAAAAAAAAAAAAACCATAAACCATGCACTTAAACAAAACATAGGGCTATAAAACAAAATAATAAAAAAGAAACTTCAGCGAAACATTGTTACTTGTAGTTTAAGTTACTTACCATACAGCCAAAGAAAATGGCATCAACAAAACAAAACAAAAAACACAACACAACAAAAAATTTAATTTAATTTAATTTAATTTAATTTAATTTAATTTAATTTAATTTAATTTAATTTAATTTAACTTAACTTAACTTAACTTAACTTAACTTAATTTAATTTAATTTAATTTAATTTAATTTAATTTAATTTAATTT
>JAUYWG010000066.1:12981950-13009757 GCA_034779775.1 Enteromius afrohamiltoni | reverse complement strand
ATAAATAATTCATTAAAAAAAAAATTTTTGTTTATTGTTGTTGTTTTTAACTAGCTGTCTAAAACATATTTATAGACTTAATAACGACCAACTGATGCCATGCATATTTTCACTTACACTTAATCACACTGGCTATGATTGGAACAGCACACTCAACATTCGAGCCAACTATGCACATTTTCTGTAATATACCCGTCTCGGAATTGAGAAAAAAAAAAACAGCAGCAGCAACAACAAAAAAAACAAAAACCATACAGTTTACTGAGGTAATAGACTCTATGAAGACGGGACAAGAATACTAAACCTCAAATTCAGTCATGCATTATGCATTAAACACACAAAAATGTGAATCTAACGTTTATTTATTTAGAGTTGGATGAAGCGCGTGAATTATTACCTGCAGCTCCAACCATGACCAGCAGGTATCGCTGGAGACATCCCCAACTCTCCATCCATCTCTCTTCTTCATTTTCAGTCTCTGAAGAGAAGCATCAAACAGGAGGTTAAAAACACAAACTAACGTTACGCTCCAAGCGTGAGGCGAGTGATTAAGTCACATTTCAACCGACAGATGCTTTCAAGACAGGTCACCAAACACTTCTCTAGTTATTTGAGCCCCGCCTTTCAACTGACGCAGACTGCCAAGAGGTCTGATTGGTTAATACAATATTTGTTAAACCACTATAAGGTTCTGATTACACATATTTGTGACCCTAAACCACAAAACCAGGGCCATTTTTTTTTAAATTAAGATTTATTCATCATCTGAAAGCTGAAGAAATAAGCTTTAAAATATATCTTATGACTGATTCTGTGGTCCATGGTGCATTTCGAATACACATTTTTCCATGCATAAATACATTTGAAGAGTTGATATGAAACGCAAAGAACCTATTTATTGCTATTAAAGTGACATTAAACCTACACATAGGAGCCTGATGAAAATGCTAATTTTAGAAGAACGTTACAAACTTAGATGCTTTTGCAGTTGTACGCATAATTTGTACATTTTTAGGGCATGATCAATTAATTTATATGACAGATTTGATTACGCTTCTTTTAGTAGCGATTTGGTGAAATTTTGCAATGGGTCGTTAAATGATGTGGTGTAGCCTTTAAATCAGGGCCATATATCTACTTCAGCCTCTTTGATATGTTTGTCTTGGACTTGTTTCGACCCAATGACTTGTTAGCAGTGCTGCCATTTGAAACAGATTACAGACATAATCATCAATCTTTTTGTTTCTTAGGCGCTCTTGATATATGAAAATAGTTTTTAAAATAAAATACTAATAAATACTAACTGCATAATCCTCAAAAGTGACAAATCTAAAGGATTTGTAAATGCAATATGTATATATGATTCAAAATAATAATACAGATAAAACAAAAACTGTCTAGTCGTCATATCAGTGTCAGTTTCATATTTAAAATGTTAACATAACTGCCTAGTTTAGTCATATATGCCTCTTGCAAATGCATATATTATATTATAGCACATATATTATCCCTCTTACTGTGTTGGAAAATTTATGCTTGCATACATAAATTTCAAGCAAATGCAAACCAAGTGAAATCATAGCCCAAATAAGCTCCTCACAGTAGGATTCGGTTTCTAAGTGTCGAATCATCACTTCATAATTCATCGAGCAACATGCGAGCCATACTGAACAGGAGCACGTTTATTCTATATAGCAAAAATGAGAAATCGGTTTATTGCATTCATAACTATTAAAAATCATATTATATATTAGACTTAGTCACAATGACATGTTACTTAATGCCATTAATTTATATCAGATCACTTAAAGTCCAACCACACAATTGCAATGCACACATTCCCATGACATTTACAATTGCAATAATAAAGGACTTTTATTATTGCGAAATTAGTTTTTTGCATTGTCACAATCCCAACTGCAAACAATTTGACGCTTTATAAATAAACTTCCCCAGATTGCATGTCAATTAAGCTATTCTCAATAGTGTTAAATAGATTAATAGTGGAATTACAGGTTTAATCCGGAAACAGGTGTTCGAATTTAGATCCAGTAAAGAAAGAGTGCGTTAAATCCGTCAGATCCAAGGTAAGATTGAGGGGAGTCAACCAAGGAGTGCTCACCACCCATAGAAGAGGCGGTGAGAAATATACACACGCTGTTGACAGGCAATGAGGGTTTTTAATGGCATTCTTTGATGGCTCAGCAAAACCTCAGATATCAGAACACTGCTGTGTTGCTAAGACCAGTGGATCAGAGCACACATCTGAAATTCACACCACAAATACTTTCCATGTTCCCTTCACAAAAATAACTTAACCTTTCAAGATGTCTTTATTATTATTTGCTTATTTATTTATTTAATTGGTATTTTATGAGATCGTACTTGCGGTGCCTACTTAAAGTATTAAACTAAAAAGAAAAACATAAAAGAGTTTTAGATGAACACATACACCAGCACTAGGGAGATGTTGTGGGTGTTTGCTTTACTCACCCAATAATCCATCAAGATATATACAGGACATCGTTCTGCAATCATAAAATATTCTAATTATATTTGAATGGTTTAATTAAACTTATAAAGGCAAAAGAAAATAGGAATCTTACCTTGAAGATAAAACGAGCATTTGAAGTTACACTGAATTATGAAAATTATGCGTGAAGTCAAAATGAAACCCGTTTCATAACAGTGCCGGATTACAGAGTGAAATTGGATATTCAATGTGGAAAAAAAATGTTGGGTGGGTATATGAGATATAAATGTGGTATCACGTGATTTGAGGGACTGACAAATAGACGTCAAGCGAAAAAGAAAGTCATTTTAACATCGACAAACTGATCACAAAAAGACCAAGAATGTCTATTAAGAACGTAAATAGGGTTGATTTTTGGTTCCTTGTTTACTTTAAACAATTTAAATAAATAAATAAAAATACAACAAGGTAAAGGTTTTAACCCCTTACCTGTCATTTTAAGGGGTTAAAATGTCTCACATTTTTGAACACAGACATTGCGGTGTCTGTGCAAATAAACTTTATTTATGATTTTGATTTGGTAATGCAATGTTTGATTTTAAAATGGGTTTCAAGTGATGATTTTTTTTTTGATTTTAAGTTTTCAATTGATATATAATTTCTTATGATTTCTAAAGTGTGATAGAGAAAAATACAATAAAAGTTTACGTTTTAAAAAAGCAGGAAGCAACAATTAACACAGTTGGGTTATTTATTTAGAAAAAGCATAATTTTGACAAACAGTCAATCTGTATAGAATTACAAATTGATCACTTCATTGTTCAAGAGAACAATTCAAGTATTGACTGGCATTTTTACGGATTATAAACTGAACAGTTCCTGCAAAACCTTTAAGTACTACATTTTATCCAGATCCAAGCCAATAAAAACATCATGGTGGGATACTCATCATCAACTTCTTCAAGCTTCAGATTCAAACATCTTCTTTCTGCCACCCATACCAGCCTTATCCTCGATGTTCTTACGCCAGTCACCAACATCACGCAGTTCTTTATCCTGTGAATAAGGGTGACATTTTCAGCTTTTGCAGCCTGGAAGTTCTTAACCTAGCATGTGCAAATTTGGCCATCTGTTGTACCCACCTCCTCTTTGACCTCCTTCTTGACTTGCTTGAGGTTGGCCCTCAGGTCCATGGAGACCTTGTGCTTGGATCCCAACAGAGCTTGTAGCATAGCATCAGCTGACATGCGCACCTTCTTCAAAGGAGGCTTCTTGAACTTGCCCTTCAGGTCCACGATCTTGATGTTTAAGTCTTTAACCTAAAATACAAAAAAAGAGTCTAAAGAACACCTTATCATGGACCACATAGAAGGAGATACACGTGAAACATCTTACCTCATTGACAACCAGGATGGCTTTATGCTCTAAAATATATCTCTCCTCATCAATAACTTCGATTTTTGAATGTAACTCTTTGCAGAGCTCCTGATAAGAGAATTGCATACTTCAGCCTTGAATTTCCAAAACTTTCCAACATCTAGTTGTAGTAATAATTGAATTGGACCTGTAGTTCTTGCTTGGAGCTTGGGCATGACAATGCAGGGCAATGTTCTTCCATGTATCTCTTCCTCTCCTCTTTCTTCTCAATCGCCTCTGCATCCAGTAGATCTTTTGCAACCTGGAGCATCATGCTCTGCAAGCAAACGTGGCTCATTATATGTACCTGTTAATTTACATGAAACTGTTTGATATTGGATTGGTTCAATAATGCATGAGCTCTTACCTTCAGGCTGTGTTTTTTACTGCTAGACATTCGTTTTCTAATCAAGAGAAGAAATAAGAACATGCTTTACATTAGGATATTGATTTCTCTGTTATTTTTTAGGACTTATCTACAATATTTACAGTTTGCAAAGGCAGCACAGCACTAATATTCCTCATGCATCTGGTTAGTCTTTGTTTTCAACCATGTAACCAATGTTTTAATGGTGTTTTCTTTCTTGCATCCATTTTACTATATAGTCATCCTTATAGTGGGATTATGCAGTGTGTCATTATTTTACATAATGTCATGTAAAAAAGAGCACACTGAGTGATTGAATGGCATACTTACTCAGACATTTCCAAAAGTTTGTCTTCACCTTTTTGAGAGAAAGAAAAAAGACAAATGCATCAGAGCTGTGGCACAGTGGGTTATATTTTGAAATAGATCAGAGTCCTCTGCCTTCACTGCTGTCTGAACTCTACTGTACAGAAGCTGAAGAAAATCAAAAAACCAACAGATGATATAGAGGACCATCCATTTTGGGTGAAAAGCACTATGCACGTGACCACAAATTATTCTATATTTCAAACTGCGTTATTTTTGCCACAAAGATAGCATAGTTTTAAAATATGTCAGAACGCAATAGAATGCATCGCCACAAGGAGCACTATAGCTTGCATTAGCCCAATTCGCCCTTTACAGTCAGTTATACTGTTGTCATGATAGAGCCAAAGTTTGGAGAGATCTAGCTGAGAAAGTTAAATTATACTTTTGAATAATAACAGTACACCCTCCTTGAGTACTTCAGTGTGAATTTTTCCAGGGTGTGTTTTCTGGCCTGTCAACTAATTATAAACCACAATTCACTGTACAACAACTTGTTTTTTACAACCTTATAGTGTATTCACACCTGTCTTGTTTGGTTCAATAAAATCAAACTCAAGTTTGTTTCCCCTCTTGGTGAAGATATTTTGGGCAGGTGTGAAAACAGCAATCACACTTGGATACAGACCAAACAACCATACCCAGCTGAAGAGGTGGTCTCGGTCTGATTCAAAACAAACTCTGATACAGTTGAATGTTGAACCAATGAATGGATTACCATAACAAACATGGTTTTGTTTACAGTATATGTTTACTTGCTAAAAGGACAGTATAAAAGTGAACCACAACAAAGTATTTGGTCCAGACTAAAGTTAGTGAACTAGACTTTCCTAGTGTGAATACACCCTTAGGTACAAAAGCTGTTACTTGGGCAGCACTCTTTCAAAAGGGTGTGTTTATTTACATTAAAGGGATGGTTAACTGTTTTTTTTCTAGGCTTGATTGTGTTTATGGGGTGCAGTCATGTGTTAATGCTTTGGGGTTTTTTTTGTTTTTTTTAAAAAACATTATTTTTTTACATGATTTTCACATTATTCTATGCCGCTCTGTCCCTTCTCTGAAAAAAACCCGCTGATCATTTCCTGTTTTTATGAAGCCCCTCCCTCAGAAATTTGCAATGGGATCTGACTGGTTAGTTGGCCAAGTGTTTTGTGATTGGCTAAACCGCCTTTGCATGTCTAAATGTCCCGCCCCTCAGCTCAGCAGCATGTGCTCCAGGTGTATTGTAAATGTTGTCTATATTTCTCATCAGTTTGAGCCTGAATGAGACTCAGTGAAGATGCAAGATGCAGAACATGCAAGCACGGATCTTAATGGTATTTTTTTTGTTGTTGATTTGATATATTTAAGGCCCCACTAGTGCGTTTTGTTTTAAAACACATAACTTTTGCTACGATTACACCTATTGTTTACACTACTATTGCATTTTCTAACCTCGAAAACGGAGACTTTTGAAAACACTGCAGACCCGGTTTTATTTTGAAAACGGCAGTGATGCATTTTAGTGTAAATGAAGCAAAACGGAGACTTTGCAAACTATAGCGTGGTTGCCCAGATTTGCTCTGCATATCCTTGATGACCCTGTAAACAACAATATCATGCTCGTTATTGTACCCATGGATGTATGTTTGTAGATTCAGAATTTTAAAAGACAATATATTTGTTTGCATTGAACTTTCAGCTGTTACGATAAAGGCTCCTGGTTTGCCTCCTCCCCACCACCAGAGTGAGCCCTCACCAGAATACTAGTCAATTTGGCCATGCCCACTTCCGCTGGTAAGTCTTTATAACCTGGACTTTGGACTCTATTCCTCGCAAAGTCTTAATTTGCTGCTGCAGTCAATTCTGAGCATTTCCCTTTGTGTTTCCCTGTGTTTTATCTTGGACTGTTTATCGTTTCTGATTGTTCTCTGCCTGCCCTGACCCAGCCGGTTATCCCTGACTATGATTCTGATCATCTTGTATTGCTAAAGCATCCTAGTGCTTCGTCACATCAGCGTTTTAACTTTGCAAATATTGTTTATGCTCAAACAGCAACATTAAACACTAACTAACCTTAAAAAAGTGAAATTGCAATCAACCAAAAAATAATCAAATGCAAGCAGTTACATTACTTTTATAAATTTAAAATACATCACTACTCATTACATTTTAAATAGACTAACTTGTTAGCTGTAACCTATTACGCTTCCAAACTAACCTTCCCAACACTGAAGATAGAGCATGGAAAAGTGCCTGGAGTTTGGGCTACACCCTACTCTGAAAGAGAAGTTAATTTAGTTCCCCAACAAAGTGTTCCTACAGCTAAAATCGTTCCCAGGTCCTTGGTGTGAACATCCAAAAATCAGATACTTTCACCAATAGTTATAGGAGCTATGAAAATGTTCCTCTGGTGCAGCCCTTTTGAAAGGATACCACCCAGTGACAGCTTTTGTACCTGAGAGTGTAACCATTGAATGTGGACACAATCCAGTGGTACCAAATCCATAGACATTCTCATCGTGTGACCTTCGCATTGCTCTTGATGTCAAGAGTTTATATAAACTATAAAGTAGACCACATGGTTCCAAAGCGTCTTTAACTCATCCGAGAGGATTTACTCCAAGGAGCTTGATGCAATATGATCTCAAGGCCAGTACATCAGCTGCGGACACAACCGCGACCTCAAGCGCATCTCTGAGATGTCAAAGATATGACAACACAGCTCTCTTTTATTCCCTGCTAAACAACCGTCTCAAATTTCTTTCTTAATATACTCCAGCTCTGAGAGACAGACCGGACTAACTGGCTAACTGATGACAAACAGATTGACTTATTTAGTACACTTAAATGGACTCTTAATGCTTCAGTGACATACTTAGAAAGCTGTGAAGACAACAGTCAGGTCACATAAGGCTATATGAAGAAGGACTATTCTAAGAAGCCATGGAAGAAGATAGAGTACATGTTTAGCAGAAAACACATGGCTGAATAGGTCAAGTAATACAATGGTCTTCTTGTGTGAAGGTTTGGTAAAAGAGCAACTTGAGAACTCTTAAAAGTCAAGACCAATCAGGTCTCTGAGGAAACAAACATATGCTTATTCCAGGTGTTCCCGAAGGTTGAGCCACTTAAGATCATAACACAAGATGTGTGTTTTTTAATGTGAAAATAAAGAATTGTCTTTTAGGTAAAAAGTACTGCAAATCAGTTCATACGGGACAGTATTGTAAATCAGTTGTTAATAAGGATGATGTTAATAAGGTGCTGACAGGGGGCGTAAGACTTAAGGATCAGTTTCAAATTTATGCTTGTGTTGGTGTTCACTTTCCAGTGGTCACTTCAGCAGTCAGTATATCAAACCTGACCTCAACTTTTAGGTGACCAATTTAAATGGTTTCTTTGCTTTTTAACATGTGTGTTTCGGTCCAAAAACAAACTTTTCTTGAGTCATAATCACCAGCAACGATCATGCATTATTGTACAGACTGACAGATCTGTAGCTATTTTCACAAATCATTAACGACTCAACTTGGTCTAAATGCCTTTAAGACTAGTATAACAATCTATACATTTTTGTGCTCAACATGTGGCTTCTTGCCATAGCAACTTAGCGGTAGAAAAAACAACTCCTATGACATCATCAATCCCACAAACAACATTTTACAACTTCCAACAAAAAACTACACAAAATAGTATGGCATTGCAAAAACAATAAAAGGGCTCTCACCTTTCTAGAAGAACAGAGGAACGTCGTCTAGAGATGTATGGTTGTCAAAATGAAACACGGGCTACGATCGTGTTAAGTAGGTATATATTGCATTCTCTGATCTCTCTGTAAATCCATGGTTTCTCTTTATGGAAGCGGATTATCCACCACACCAATGAGCTGACAAGGTCATGAAATACGGCACTATCCCTCCTTCGCTACGTTATCAGTATAAATAACCTGTCCTTCAAGATAGCCATTCTTTTATTTTGAGGATGACTTTCTCACAAAAGCATCTCTTTACAAGCATCTATCTATCTACCTATTTATCTACATATCTATTCATCCACTCTATCTATCTATTTCTCTATTCATCCAGTCTATCTATGGATTAATCCACTGTTGATTGTACCTTTAGGATTGTGTGCTCAGGATTCTCCAGTTTCTGGTCATTCTCTTTCAGATGCCAGGAAGCTGTCACTCTTACCTGTATTAAATCATATTAAAATAGGTTATCAGCTTTTATTTAGTCATAAACCGAATGGAATATACAACTGACAATAAATACTTACTTGTTCCACAGAAATAACTTAAAATGAAAAGCTAAAAAATTAAAGTAACAAAGTGGTTTATAAAGCTAAATGAACACAGGACTTCATTCTTGCTTAACCAATTTAATAATAGCGTAAGACTTTGAGACATGGATTGCAAATACACATTTCAATACCAGTGTTGAACAGAAAATGAAGTGATCATATTTACTTTGATTGCTTTGTCATTATCAAACGACTGGGTTTGAAGTACATAAAGAGTTTATCACATAATTTTAGGCCAATTCTAATTCAGCAGCGTATTGAACTTCAAAAAAACGAAAGATTTAAGCCTCGGCTTCAAACATCTTCTTCCTGCCATCCATGCCAGCCTTGTCTTCTACATTCTTACGCCAGTCACCAACATCACGCAGTTCTTTGTCCTTTGAAGAGTAAATGAAAGACATTTGGCCAGTTAGTCAAACAATGAAGAGTAAAATCAGCATCTTTTGTACAAAGAAATGCAAGAACCTCAAGTGAACATAATTGGAACAAAGCAGTTTATCACCCACCTCCTCTTTGACCTCCTTCTTGACTTGTTTGAGGTTGGCTCTCAGATCCAGAGACACCTTGTGTTTGGAGCCCAGCAGAGCTTGAAGCATAGCGTCGGCCGACATGCGCACCTTCCTCAGAGTTGGCTTCTTGAACTTGCCCTTCAGGTCAATAACTTTGATATTCAGGTCCTCAATCTGGAGTTGGTGTATAAGGGCCATCAGTATAGAAACTATACACTAATTGGATCGGAATCAAGTTTATTTAGATGATATCTTACCTCCTTTTCGCTCTTGTGGACTTTCATTTCCAGATCGTATCTCTCCTCATCAATGACATCAATTTTGTGGTGAAGCTCCCTACAAAGTTCCTATAAATAATATTTATTTAATGTACGTAACAGTAGTTATCTATTTACAATGTTTAGATTTTTAAGAAGGTGATAAATGTCCTTTACCTGTAATGCCTGTGTGCCTGAAGGTATAGACAGAGGCTGACAGGTCTCTGCCATGTATCTCTGCCTCTCCACCTCTCTGTCCTTTACTTCCTGTTCCAGTATACCTTTAGCGATGGAAAGCATCAAGCTCTGCGACACATAGAAGCTGAGTGTTATTTTTTGCTACTGAATATAGAATAAAAGTATTCATTTTAAATGATACAGTACCTTCAGATGATGCTTGCGACTCGATGACATCTTTTTCCTAAGGTGTTTTGGAATCATTAAAACAGTGTGTTAAGACACTGTACTTTTTATTTTCATTATGTCCAATACACACAAATACGAAAAGTATACAATTTCAGACAGATGATGCAGAACCTGATTTTGCTGAGTTCGACATGTTCGTAGGTCGGCATCTTTGTTAATTAACCAATCAGATTTGAAGAACCAGTTTATAGTTGTATAGTTTGTGAAGGTTAGAATTACAGTCAGTGTTTGGTGCTTACATAAGTGTCATTCATCTATCATTTAATCCGATTTTAGGCATTACCAGCCTGATCTCATGGCAAATTGTAGGTATTTTACAAGTTGGCAGTTTGTATGAATTTGTACGAATGACCTACACCTAACCCCACCCCTAAACCTATTTGTCACTGGGGTTTTAGACAAATCGTGGTGAGGTCGTACAAATTTGTATGAATTAGCACAAATTAGCCACCTTGTAAAATAAGTACGATTTGGTTGTCAGACTGTGTTGGTATTACTCATGGGTAAGGCTAGATTTAGGTGTAGAGACATGGTCAAGACTAAATTTTTTTATTAAAATGTTGTTCCAGGGTCAGCAAAACATGTTGACCTACAAAAATTATTTTAGTTGTTTACTCAGTTAACTTAAATGAAATAAGCTAAAACTACACAAATCTTTAGTTTTTGACTTAGTTGTCATTTGCAGTTGTCACTCAATTTTATTATGTTAAATGAAATCACATTTGTAAAATATTAAGTTAACTTAAACCATTTGTGTTGGGCATGCACAAATCATTTACTTTGAAACTGGGCAGTGGATTTCTAGTTCCCAGCATGCTTTGCATATGGATAGAACAGGAGAATAAACCAATCTGTACAGCAACAGCAATAGTTTCAATCAATATGAGTGAATTATGTTGAGGTAACGTTCACAGAACTTATAAAAAAACTGGTATGATTTCATTAAATTAACATGCATTTTAGTCATCAGTACAATTAACTAAGTTCAAATAAATCAATTCAAATGAATGGGAATAGGTGTCATAATTTTATTAAGTTACATCAACAAGCTATTTTTTGAGTGTAGGAATGCGTAAATCAGGACGTGTGGAAGATGATGATAATCCATAAAGTGGAAATCCAATGTACTCACTCTGACATCTTGGCTGATTTTTGTTTTTGCCCCTGTGGAACAAAATGGACAATTTACAACAGTGGTTAACACAAATCACTGGTAATAGACAGTAATTATCAATGAAACGATAATGGATATATTTTTATCTTCAAAGAAAACGGACTGTGTATGGCTTACTCTATAAACGTGTATGGTTTAATTTAAAAGAAATTACAAAATCTATTTTCAATATATTCTTTTTTCATTGGATGATGTTTAAACAGTAGGATGCCTGCAAAATGACCAGTAACCAACTTAACCACCAATCATAAGTCCGTAAGTTCTCTGGTATAAAGTGAATCATATGCTATTTTTGCGCAGAAAATCTCAAGAGATGCACTGTGCTAAGCCTGTTTTTGGGTGACAATCAAAATCATGACCCCACCTCTATTCCTTTCCTCCCAATCATCTGAAACTGATCTAACATAATGACTCAAATCATGACGTCAAGTTTTTTTGTGTGCAAACCCCTTTCTTGTTTTGTTTGATTTCCATTTTTTTTAAAGGCTGAAACTAACTTGACTGTATGACCAAATTATAACAATTTACAACAATCCCAATAAAACCCAATACAATTCTGTAATTTACAATTTCTTTATATAACATCATTTAAATGTTCAATTATATTATATGTGATAAGTTTAAAATCATACATGTTTTTAATATTAATTAAATATTTTATTAATCTTAATTCATTTGTATAACATCAAGATTAAAATGATACATTTTTTAATACTAAGTAAATATTTTAATTAATTTTCCTACTGGGACCAAAACTGTTCATTAAAATAGCTCAAAACTAAACAATTGCCAGCTCTTTAATCTACTTTGTATCTCAGGATTATATTCAGAATGCAGATTGCAATGCCAGGTCTAAGGTTTGACAAGGAGCATCATTGTGATAATGTGAGTAAATATGTAGCAAAGGCCCTTATACATTTGAACTATGCCAACACCACAGATTTAAGCCATAGCATCATTGTCTAAATCGCCAAAGAGATCCCTGTGCACCATTTTAGACCTGTCATCTGGATCATAATATTTATTTAAAGATTAATCTTGACAGCAAGATAAACACTGGCATATCACCTTCCGATCCCTAAAAGCCGAATCGGATAGCCTTTCCAAAACTGAAATCAACACATTACATTTCAGCTACCAAGTGTGCATCTAAAAATAACAAAGAGATTTTTCAGTGGAAGTTTTCTGCATTCCCAGTAAATATGAAAAATGGTCTTAAGACAAATACATTTAAACATGACAACTGATTTCCCAACATATCAATGCAAGTCTCCACTAACAATTTGCTTTCAACAATCTCTGTCACACAACCAACTTGCCTCAAATTATACATAAATAGAAAAAAAGTGAACAAAATACAGTGAAAATCTGAAATTCCACAAAGAACAATTGCCTGTAAAGACCACCACTATTTTTTTTTTTCAAATTATAATTCAGCTGGCTAAGATGCATCTAGCAATTCCAAAAAAATACAGACATGAACAACATAGGATAATCACAGGGAAACGGCATCTTACCTCTGAGCTGAGGCAGACACAGCCAGAAGAATGGAGGAAGAATAAGGTCTCTGTGGGCAGCGAGCATCATAAGTATATATTGTATTCCCCTATGACCAAGGAAATCCCATCTCTCTGTTTATGGTAGTAGATGCATTCAGAGAACCAATAGGCTCTCAAACACCTGAAACACAATATCAAATCCCTCATCTCCACCCCTGACCCCTGCATATAAATAACCCCTCTTTAGATTGTGTATATTTTTAATCAAAGTGAAGCCCACAAATGACGCAGAAATAATAATTATCAAGACCAGCAAGTGAATAAACAAATTCACATATACAGTAATATTGAAAAGCATTCTCGTGGGCTAATGGTTGTTATCTGGGTGAGTTATTTTGGCAGTATGATTAACAATCAAGATATTTGGTTAGGTTTCCTCTATGTCGCATACAAAATTAATAATCACATTCTATCATTCAAGTTTGAATATATTTATATTCCACATTAAAATTCCAACTTGAAGGGACAATGGAAAATGCAGACAGGTTGTGTCTTGATTAGAAATGGAAATGATAAGGTTCTGGTTCATTTAGCAATTCATTTAGTGCATTTGAGGAATAAATACTTATTAATTCGTATTGTTAACCACAGATTAACTGCTATTCTATGTCCCCATAAGAAAGTTCCAGAAGCAACACATGGAAAAATAGTCGATATACAAACCATTTGCCATTTGTTTAATTTACATTTGTTTAAAAACTCCTGTGTCAAGTCTATAAATAAAAAAAATAAATAATTGCCCATATTGCCAATTTTACAAAACCTAAAGTATAGCAGCAACTTTACCTTTGATTTCCAGCTTAACAAATTAACTGCAAGGAATATCAACTGCAATCTGATCTCTACAAAGCAAAGCCAGGCAGGTCTAAAGAGACTGGAAACACTAATGCTCATTGAGTAGATGAACTCGTGAATTCATACAGAGCAACATTTCCAACGGTTCTATTTTTGTTGCAAACGGCTGGTGTGGTGCTGATGGCTACCTGGGACTCTCTCAGCCCAGGCATTCAAATATAGTGGCGTAATTGGTACAGCTGTCAAACAGAGAGCCGGTTGAGTGTCTGAAAATGTGGCAAATAAGGACCATAATGATTTTCAGTGAATTTTTAGGGGGGTTTATCTTTCATTTTTTAAGAATGTCTTGAATTAGTAGTGTATCAAACTGTACCATTTCCAATACAATTTATTTTATTTGTAGAATTTAATAACTTAAATTTAACCACTGTTAATACCTGCTATAAATCTCATTCTCTAGTTAATATTTTCATCATGCTTGTGCAAATGCATGAACGATACACAACTCAGATTCTACCTCTGTATTCCACCTCCAGATTTTTCCCATTGCCCCCTTGGTAAACAAATGCAATTACATCTTTAAAAAAAATAAACGGATTAGATTACTTCCAGAATAAACATTTACTCACTCCTAGGTCATCCAAGATGTTCATTTCTTAATTTTTTCACTCGAAAAGAAATTACGTTGTTGTTGTTTTTTTTTTGAGGAAAACATTCCAGGATTTTTGTCCATATAGTAAACTTCAATGGGAGCCAATGGGTTGAAGGTCTAAATTGCAAATTCAGTGCAGCTTCAAAGGGCTCAACGCAATCTGAGCCAAGGAATAAGGGTCTTATTTACCCAAAAACCTGTGATTTAAATAATAATAATAAAAAAAAATTCAAAATTTCACAAAGTGCATATTGAAATGGTTTACGACTCTTTTCGTTCTGTTTAAATCATCATAGTTAATGTAGTATATACTTAATATAAGTTAAATTTTAAGTTCATTCTTAACAAACACTAAATATGTTGCATATATATATATATATAAAAAAGGGGGGGTGCTCCCAACCACTAGGGGCAGATATTTTTATACAACGTTACTAGTATCCACGTTACGAGCTTACAATACTACAGCATGTAGGAGCAAAACTGTAGCCTTTTGCTAAAGTATCTTTCCAAGATTTACATGGCACATTTCCTCTTGGAACAAATCAGACATGACATAGAAAGTCAGTGCATCAGATTCTCTTTAATATCAACATGTACAAATGCATTTTCTTCAAAAACGCGATACAGAAAATACATTGCCTCACATTATTCTGGTTTCTAATGCATTGAGAATGTTTTCTAGGCCAGTAAAGTTAACCTGAGAGTTCATGTTGTTAGACCTTTACAGGGCGAGATCAACCATCCAAAAATATAATTTAAATAGACTAATGAATAAGAATAAAGCAACAGCAAATGTTCCATTTGAATCTAAATACAGCTTTGCTAATGTAAAAGCTAATTGCAGGCCTGTAGAAGAAGGTAATGATCACACTGATTGACGTCACCACCACACTGATTGAAGTACAGGCACCGTTCACTGTGAGCACTGCTATGAAACCTTTACAACAGCGTATTCAGATGAACTGATCTCTGCCATACATCACAAAATTACACCAACATGAAGCATTTCCTGAACATGTCAAAGCATAAGGACGACATTTTGTCTATACCTGATGAGTGCATACAGTGTGCGCGTGTGAATGTCACAATAATCACACTGGACGAGTTCAAACAAAAGGCACCAAAACTCAGGAGGGGCTTTCTTCACCAAACTGTGCACTAAATATCAAAATAGAGGAATCACTGCTGACAAGCATGAGTCATGTCAAATATAGTTCCCCTTAAACACATGTACGTCACCAAGACATTGTGTGTGTGTGTGTGAAGACATCATTAAAACAGCAGAATACTATAAACTTGAAAACATTCCAATCTACACTAGAAGCAAGCAACGTGTTGCAAAGCGACAAAACTAGATTGATCACATTATAATCAACAACACATTCATCTATTATAATGACAGCCATATATATTTGTTGCATTTGTTACAAACTAGGTGTATACCTCAAAGGGGAATATGTTAAAAACTGCAAACGAAATGAAAACGCATGCATTCAAGATGTCTCAGTGACGTACATTTGCTGTCAGGGTAGTTACATTTTTCTAAATGGCTAAATCAAAATACAATAGAAACCATGGAACCACAATAATTATAGATAAGCGTAAACATTATCGTAATGAAAATATTTTGATCTATATTCACTGCGCAACATTAAAATCAAACTAAGCCACGTTTCAGCAAAACTTGTGCATTTCCTTGTGGTTAGTGCAATATCAAGCCTTTGCAATTGAGCATTGCTCCAACAACTCGTTTTAATTCATTTCCCAAACACTCCATAAAAGGTATAAAGTGGGCCGGTTTCAATGCTTTACACGATCACAAAATTCACATTGTTTCCAAGCACTGAATTATTTGATCAAACATGTTGAATATTACACATTTATTAAAAGACACTTAGCCTAGTAAATGAAATGTCTCCTCACAGAGGACTACTCTTACTGTGTATCTTTCAACCCTGGTTAAACACAGACATAATCAACCGTCAAATGAATAAGGAGGCCGACAAAGGTTGTGCTATGTACTGCCAGATTCTATGATTAATCATGTTTAGTCCTCAATTTGTCCTCAGAGTGTTTGAGATGTTTAGTTGATAGTACTCCAGTTTGACGTTTCAGCCTCAGTAGTGGTGTGTGCAGCCATATGACATTGTTTCATCGCCTGAGAGCTCCCACTATCTTCTTCCTCAGCATAAACCTACACAGCATGGCTATGTACCCACGTCAAGAAGAATAAACAGGAGATATATTCCCAGACAAATCTCATTATTTAGCAGCTGCACAAAGCATGTTTATTCTTGTTTCGTTTAGCCAGAAGCAAAACGAATGACTCAAATTCTCAGGCTTTGCTTTGCTAAAATGGCCACAAAACAACTTGAAATTTTCACAGTTAGTGCTCACACCATGACATCCAGCTCAGTTAAAACACAAAAAGCTGCCTTTCACTGTTAACAGAGGAAATAAAAAATAAAATTAAAAGCACAAAATACAAAACACTCAAAAAAAAAAAAAAAGTGAGGTTCCCCAAGGTTCGCTATCAGGTCCATGCCATTTTTCGGGAGATGGCCTGTTTAAAGCACTCCGGGTCTGTATTCCCACCTGGTCTCAGAGCTCTTTCAAGACTTACCAGAACGTTCTGATGGGACTCGCGAATGTTGACCGGGTGTTTGGCTCTGAGCAACTCGTAGGCGGCAATAAGCCTCATGTTTTGTTTGACCATGAGGTACTGAATAATGCAAGTGGGGGCGAGGGAGAAACCATCACGACAGTGTACCAGCACTCGCTTCCTCTTCTCCGTGGAGGCATCGATACACTCATTGATGTCATCGAAGCAGCGGTGCTTAAGTACCAGTCCCTCTTGGACTGTGTCCGGAAGGTCGCTTATGTCCACTTTGAGCCGAGACCAACTATGCTTGACGCCCCTTGAACAAGTGCAAGGAATGACTCTCAAACAAGTCTCCCCGGGCAGGCTGCTCATGTCGATGATACTGTCGATATTATTGCGGCACAGTGTACGTCCGCTATAAGCTGCGTTCAGGTTGCCCACATAAATGTAGTCTGTAACCTTCGATATGACCGGTTCTGAGTACTGAAAGTGCTCAGGGACGCTCTGCTTGGGTTCTGGAGTCTCTGGGCCCGTTTTGGCACTGCCGGGACCAGCTCTGCGACTGTAGTTGCGCATTTTCTTAGATCCGGAGCGGGAAGGTGGATTGGAGTCGGACTCAGAGCTGCTGTTCCAAGGTGGGGAGAAAAGTGAAAACCGACTTGAGGACTTGCTCTTGGTGAGGTGCTCCACTGGACTGGAGAGGCCCGAGCTGGAGGCAGTGGTGGAGCCAGAAGCGCAAAAGAGAGAGGCTCTTTCCAAGGAACCCGTGCTGCTGGCGGCTCCAGCACTATGGGCCTGCTCCATCTAATGGATAAAGTCTCACATTAAGATGGGTAACTCAAACTGAATCTCCAACAAGTTACGAGCAGCTGACTTGAAAGCACTTCCACTTACCTGAGCTTTGAGGTTGTTCTTCCATTCCTGAGTCTCCAGAGCTTTGAAGCGTCCATTGCTGTCAGAGGACACAGAGAGACACAGGGGCCGATGGATCCTAGGGGGTAGCTGGGGTGTTAGGGCCATGGCAAGCGGCCGGGAGTCAGGCTGCTCGTTCCTACTCATCAGATCTGGACAAGAGCCTTAAATACAAATCAGTGCTTGAGGTCAATGAACAGATCTGTTACTTCAAAATTGGTCAAACTCAGAAAAGCAGTCAAACCAGAATAAAAGCAAGAGAATGTGCTTAAATACAAAGTTTACTTAGTTTTCATGCTAGTTTTAACCTTCATGCTTGATTTAAAGGGGTCTACAGGGATGCATTAAAATATGAATCTAAAATTTGATATCATGATACAATCAGGATCTTCTGAATCCTCTCCAACAATGCCAGAGTCACTAATCTAAATACTGCTCAGATCAGATAGTAATGAGTAATTATTTTGAATTGAAATAATTTCAACCTATGTTTATCAGTGCACAATGTATATATTTTTTTATTGTTTCCTATTACTTCTGCTCACTAACAAAAAAATGTACAAACGCCATGGGGTTTAAGATGTTCTATTGACATGCTGATGATTGTGGAAATGACAAAATCTCCCAATGAAAAACAACAGCTCCACTTCAGCTGTGTTGATAAGTGCTCAGCCGGCTGATAAGAAACTGGCCTTAAGTTTCTCCCTATAAGGCACCTGTCTGTCAGCGAGTGTGTGCGATTCAATGAGGATGCTCATTAATGGAGCTGAGAGTTTGTTTGATCCAGGAAAACACGACTCAGGCATTAATACACCCACATATCTCACTTCAGACAGCCATTCCATCGTTTTATTGTTCCGCCAATGTTTGTTAACACGACACAGCGTTAAACAGCAAATCTGGCAAAATCTGCCTGAGGATACGTTCAGCTGTGACAAAATTTAAAGTGAATGCACATTAGGGAAAATAAACAACAATTATTGTCAACAATTCTAAAGGACTTTCAGAATCATGCAATATTGTCAATTACATTACAGTTCTATCCAATAGAGTTATTTTAAAGAAATGTGCATTTACAACCATGTCCATACATACTCTCATGAATATGATGAGAGGTTTTTAAATGTTTTTATTATTTTGTAAAGATGTCTTTAATAAATTGTAATACCACTTATTTCATTTAATTTACTAAAAGCCATTCTGCTAAATCAGGTTTGAAAACCTGATGTTTAACAGAAACTTTTGTTAAACAGAGATATACTCAGTATATTAAAGTCATGACACAGAAAATGTGATGATGTCCTGAATAATCAAAACAATTTACATAAACACATTGTAGTGCTTACCAGTGGCACATGCTGAACGAGAAATTGGCTGGAGCTGCAAACGATTGCGAATCTTGAGAGAGTTGAGCAGATTTTTTGCAATCATGCCTGAATAAAATAGACCAAAGGATAAAAAAGGGCAGCCTGAAACAGAATAGAATCAAAACACCAGCAAAAAATAAATAAATAAATAAATTTGAGCGATCAAAATTGGAGGCTTGTGGTTGATAGTTAACGTCTGCACTACAAACAATCAGCCAATCAAATGGGTTCAAAAAGAAAAAAAGGGTTCTCGAAAACACTGGTTCGCAGATGTGGCAAAGAAAAGTTAATTCATTTTATTAGTTCAATAAAATAAAAAAATTAAAAAACATAAAAGTAAATCACAAACAAAACAAAACAAAAAAAAGTGTAAAAATTGCTTTTGAGGAACAGAACCTTCAAATGTAAACACGGTAAATGCAAGAGTGCTGTACTGGAGTTATGTGACAAAACAGTAGTCAATTAAATACTCAAAATTGAAATTTTAATAACTTTTGTAGGAATTATAAAGTTATCCATTATACATTATAAAATAAACATTTTAAATTTGCATTGATTTACATGACCTTTCCAGGTTTCTTCCATTCCCTGTTATTTTTCATGGCTATGTAATCCCTTATAACATACATCTTAGATTCACAAAAGATGAGGATGCAAAGTTTAAAATAATAAATAACAAGAACAACAACAATACAATAAAAATACATGTTATTTTACTATAGAAAAAACTAACCGAGGAATTTACAGTGAAAATCTATAATAAACAAGACAATAGATGTATGCGAAACATACAGTAAAAGTCCCCAGAGATCCATGTAAAGCATCGGACTTAAATATTTCAATTAAATGCTTTCGTTTGTTCTCAATTTGTAAACGGTCACGCACATTATGGTATTTCTGTGTGACATTAATCTTGTTAGGAACTATTTTAGTATTATGCATGTAAACCTGATGGGTATTTTTTGTGCTTGTGGAAAGGTTTATTTTATAAAACAGCACTTCTGATCAACTATAATTCATCACCTAGCCTTCCAGTCAACTAATATGAGCTGCTGAACTTATTGCCTAAAACCTGGGTCATATTTTTACAGTATTTTGTTATTGTACAGTTGCTTTTGTGCATTTTAAGATAAATTTAAACAGATTTAATAACATTAAAGACATTTCAAAGTCAATTTCACAGTCCTTATTTCCAAAAAGGCAGGCTCACCATTTTGTTTGGACTGCTCTTTCTTATCCAGCTGATGAGGTACCATGATGTCTCTGCTCCATTTTTCCAGCGTTTCCATCTTCCACCCCCTGTAAACAAGTCCAATAACATTTCCAAAGCCATTTATTTCTCATCCTGAGTGCTGTGTGCAGTGTGAGGCATGCATATGCTGGTCAGATGTGACTGCAGTAAAGGGACAGACAGACACCCCCGCACTCAAGCATTCCAGGACTTCAGTCTGTTACACAAATGTATGGCGTGATTTCACGATCTGCTGCTGCTTTCATGCCGCCGAGCGCGAGCACGGTTATATAAACGCACAGCGAATGGCTCGGGGGTAAATCATCCCAGCGTTAAATTAGCGTTTACGTCTCTTCAGATGTGTTTGTGCAGCTTCGTCCGGATGGACGTGCGGTATCTCTGCATGCACGCGACTCGAAACACCAGAGAGCAACGAATAGAAGATACGCATACAGGACATTTATAACAGCCGTGAACGGAAAACACATTAAACATAAGATTGTTTAAACAAACCCCAGCCATTCATCTTTGCAGCGCTCAGCTGAATGAAGCTCACGTGGACGAATGACGTCACGGAAGCGACGAGCTGCGCTTCATGGGAAATGTAGTTTTGACTGAGGCGGGAAGTTGACGAACAACATGTTAAAGAGAATTTAGCCTATGTATAAAGGTGAGTATATTGAGTTGCTGATAATGCACCACAGTTTACCGCAAAGCTCATGTTAAGGTCAATTAAATGGACGAAAAAAACACGCTTTCGAAGCCTTTAACAGGTATAAAACTGCAAAAGATAGTGTGATTTACTGTGACGTGTTAAATGAAGCGTGTCAAGTAATATGAGCTAATGTAAACGGCAAGAAATGTAATAGCCTGATAATAAACTATATCATATAGTATATTTATCTCTTTTTGCTTTTTTATTTTAGAAACTTAATTTTAGTCTATTTTAAATGAGCGTGATCGTGTAAATTCCCACTTGAACAAATTTTTAATTTTAGCCTCTAAAACAATGAGTTAAAGTTAACTGCCATTAGATTTTTTTTAAGTAATAAAAGTAAACTTATTATTTTTGTTTTCTTATGTTAATTATTATGTATTATTATTATTATTATTATTATTTGTACTTCTTAAATGATTGATTAAAACTTAATGCAGTCTAAAAAAATATGAAATCATGCTAGATAATTTTTACAATAGTTTGCTCTTCCATGATTTGGGTATGGATTTCTTTTTTATTTCTTTTTTTTAATTTTTTTACTATTTAATCATGGCTTAGGGATGAATAACAGGTTTCACTGTGACGACATACCATAACTGTCTGTGCATTAACAATGAAAAAGTCTTTACATGAACAAACTTAGAAATCTAAAGATATATTTTGAGTAAAATGTCTTACAGGATACTGAATAGTTAACCCAGTCATATGTAGCACGGGTATAAGCGTAAGCATATTTGTAGCAATAGTCAAAATTACAACGTATAGGTCAAAATTATCGATAATGTTCCATGGCATGAAGATATTTTGTACATTTCCAACCATAAATATATTAAACCATCATTTTTGTTTAGTTATATGCGTTGCCAAGGATGTCAACTGCACATCTTTAAAGGTGACCTTCTCAATATTTAGATTTTTTTATTTTTCTTTTGCACCCTCAGATTCCAGACTTTCAAATAGTTGTATCTCGGCAAATATTATACAATCCTAACAAACCATACATCAGTGGAAGGCTTGTTTTCTGATCCAGGGTTACATATTAACACAACATAATTTAAAGTTTACTCCAACATACTTAACCAACATAACCACAATACTATTTAGCGCCGAGATACTTTTTTGAAACAATTCCATTTGCAAAGCACATCACAAAAATAAAGAAAAAACCCTCTCGAATAACCCAAACCTCTTACCTTGTATTGCTGCTGTTGCAGACGCTGGAGTCAAAAGGCTGAAAGCGCTTGTGAAAGCTTGTTATCTGTGCTCAGGATAATCACAGATGGCTTCAAGTCTCCAGGAAACCCCTCCGGATCCTGACGTCACACACACTCTCTGGTAACAAAACTACATTCACGATTTCATACAGGATTAAAAACATTAGCCTTATTGTAATTTGAGAGTTAGATGTCAACAAAGCCAATCAAAAAAGGCGCTTCATCGTCAACAAACGTTATAATAACGAGACCTCTTGGTAACAGACCGTCATAAATATTGGATAAAATGCAGCCCAACACCAGTGGGTGGTATAAGGCTTTATTTACATAACAAAGGCTCTGTCTGTGCTCCTCCGCCATTCAACTGCATGCAAGATCTGAATCACTCATGACTTGGTTCTCTCATCTGCTCTATTTTTCCCACCTGCTTCAGAGGTGTGGTCAATTAGAGATGCGAGACTTGCAAATGAGAAGATGTTTTATAAAGGTACTTAAGACTAAATCATTCATAACTGGATTACCTTTTATGGCAGTAGCTGAAGTGTTCTGTACATATGATCAAAACACACATATAAACAATTCTGAGAGATTAATTCATTGAATTTCGAGATGCATTGACACTGAAGACCAGAATAATGATACTTACTGCATTTTTACATATATTCAAATTTAAATTGTAATATAACTTCACAATATTACTGTATTTTTGATCCAAAAAAGCTGCATGGATGTATGCATGCATCTTCCTTTGATCGGAGATGAAAGCGCCACTCTGATCTCTAGTAGTAGAGGAGACTCCAAAGGTCATGTCGACAGTGTTTCCTTTCTCTGCTGATCATAAACCTGCTGTGTGCTTGCTTTTGTGATGGTTAAGGGAAATGGATAATGGAAATCGCAGCCAAATCAGCTGTAAGTGCTCTGTATTGTTCTTTTCTATGGAGCCATTTTTGCTTGGAGTGGCTCAGGCTGTGCAAGAAAACACATGCATAAAAGAATCGTTCATAAGCGATGGTAAGTCTCATGCGCTCCTCGAGTATTTATTTGATTATGAATACAATACAGAGAGTTGTTGAAATAGCTGTTTTCTATTTGAATGTACTTTAAAATGTAATTTATTCCTGTGATGCAAAGCTGAATTTTCAGCACCATTACTCCAGTCTGCGGTGTCACTGAAAAAAATAAATAAAGCAACGTAACTTCAGATGTATGGATATTTAAGTTAAATAACTATGTATATGTTTATGATAAATTATACAGGCATACATTATAAAGAGATTTTTTGAACTGGGTCAACGATTCAGTGAAAAAACACCATAGTTAACACACACCAGTTTAACCATCCTGGGATCATGGTAGCAAGTTTTAAATAAGCTCGCGTTTTCTTTAGAAATTTTTTGTGTGTAATAGCAATTTTCTAATGCTTTGGTTTCATTGATTTCATACAAAAATAACATATAAATCAAAGGACATGTTAAAAAAGGTACAAAAAAATGTCTGACCATTTTCTAGTGTGCTTGTTGAAAATAATGCATTCTTTATTTTACATGTCAGAATGTACCTGAGTGTTTAAAACATGACTGTGCAAAAGCAACTAATGAGTTCTCCAGCGTTTAGCATTCTGTAAACCTGCTCAATAGAAGAAAGCTCATTAAAATGCTGTAATTGGCCCACATGTGTGCTGACAGCCTGATATTCACACCCTTATCTGGCGCTTACTGCAGTCACAAGAGAAATCAATATGCATCTGTGTGTGTGCACCTGGTATTTCTCACGTTATGGGGACGAACTGTCCCCACAAAGATTGGATAAATCCCACAGAGTTAAGTTTTTTGAAAATGTAAAACTGCACATAGTTTCCTGTAAGGGGTAGGTTTAGGTTTAGGACAATACCACATACAGTTTGTACAGTATAAAAAACATTACGCCTATGGAATGTCCACATCAAACATGTAAAGCCTACAATGTGTGCGTGTGTGTGTGTGAACTCGCCAAACCTGATACTACTGTCACGCGCCTGTATTTGTAAAACCTCAGCACTGAATATATCCTCATTTTCTCCCATGCTTCAAAACATAAAAAGGTTTTGCAAAATATCTTTAATTAGAGGGTCGTCAGAATAGTGGCTAACCATTAATGCATTGTGACTGCATTGAATGAATGTTACAGATACATCTATGCTAAATACAACAAATAAAACTAAATGTATTGTTACATCTGATTTGAAAACAACAGCTGTATTTAATTAAAAAACAAATAAAAAATAAATGTATTGAACTTGCTAACAGCTACAAATGATGGAGAAGACAACACAGGAGAGCGTTTTGAAATGTTTCAATAAAACAGTATGGATCATTGTAAATGAGTGATGTCAAATTATTAATTGCATCCTAAATAAAGGTTTTTGTTTGCTAAATATATGTGTGTGTGCTGTGTATATGTAGGTATTATGTATTTATAAATGCACACAAATGCATGTATACATTTAAGAAACGTGTTATGTTCCTATATTAAGTATATATTTACATATAAAATATAGTAATATGAATATACACATGTAAATGTTTTCCAAATATGTATGTGTGTGTATTTACATATATGTATAATGTAAACAAAAACATCTATTTTGGATGTGATTAATCATTAGACAGCACTATTATAAATAAATGTAAAAGAAAGCTCATGGTCCATAGTCCATTGCGCAGTATAACTTGTGAATACTGTTACAAAGGAACGGGAATGCAGGTTTTTCAGAAGGTTTTGTTTGTGAATGGGATCTTAAGCGTGTGTTTCAAGGCCAGCGTTGTGTCCACCTGCTCAGAGGAGAGTAACGTGTGCCATTGAGCCACAGGCTTGCGTGGGTTGGACAGCATATCCGCCCAATGACGCAGCTGGTTTCCTGTAGCATCACAGCCCAGATAGATCTTGCCGATCGCATCATTTCTGCTCATTTTGTCATGATCCCACACAGAGATGACCAGCTGGACTTTCTGCACGAGAGACAGTAAGTGAAGCAAACAGTTTTAATGCACATAGGTTACTCAACGTGGTTGAAAGCACAATGTAAAAAATTATATTGAGATATTACAGTTAGTGCTGTCAAACAGTTAATCGTACTGTAGTATGTTTATTATGTATATATATATATATATATATATATATATACAAACACATGCATGTAAATATGGATATAAGATAAATGTTATGTTAAATTATATATACAGGGTGGGCCATTTATATGGATACACCTTAATAAAATGGGAATGGTTGGTGATATTAACTTGTGGAACATTAGTACATGTGAAGGGGGAAACGTTTCAAGATGGGTGCTGACCATGGTGGCCACTTTATTAAGGTGCATCCATATAAATGGCCCACCCTGTATTTATAGAAAACATAAGAATATAAATGTACTGTATATACATATATTTTCAAAGTATATACTCAATGTTTGTATTTATTACACGTGTGTGTGTGTGTAAATCAACACTGTACACACCCATCAAACAATCTAAAAGAGAAAAGCTTGTATTATTTTTAGGACAGTCATCACACTGGGTGAGGAAGGGCTCGGTTTATTCACCTGAATCTGTTCAAACGACACTTCAAAAGTGAAAGATTCATTGAAGTATGGATTCAGTGTTTGCTTCTTCACTGACGTTTTCTTCTTCTTCCACTTTTTCTTATCCAGAATCAATTGAACTTTCACGTAAGGGTCTACAGAACAAAAACAGAATGATTGCCCCGTTAAGCTAAACCTTTTCTCTGTAGCTGAAGTAATGAGTAACATCTGAACATTTTTGCAAATAGAATAACAGGTGCATGGCCATTTTTTAACTCATGTTAACTCTATAATTTCTGCAAAATTACATTACATTGTTTCTCAGGCTTCATAATGCTTCTAAAGTAAAGTGTCCTGCTAAAAGCAGTTTTTATTCTAAAAACAAATAACAGATGGCATATTTTTCTGCTTAAGCTTGCTTTTACAAGAAGCTCATAGTGACTTGTGTTTCACAGGACTCGTACCTGAGCTTTTCATCGCAGTGCAGTGCTGTACCAGATGAGCTACTGAGCAAGTTTACTATATCAGAAAAGCGATTCAAGGTGTTTCACTGCCACTGTTGTTTATTATAGCTGGAAACAGCAGTGTTCTGCAGTGTACTGGTACATTTCGCAAAGTACTTTTTTTTCTGCAAGGCCATTTTTAGTGTTTGCGAAGTTTTGCTACTGTAAGTAGTGATTGAAGACTAGACTTTTGAGGATGTGGGATATTTCAGTACGTCACCTGAAGAGCCGCCCTGGTCCATCCTCTTCAGGTTCTTGGCTTCCAGTATGATCACAGTGAGTTTACTACTAGCTGGGACATAACGAAGAGAAAAGCAGATCTCTCCCAAATGTTCTTGCTGCAATATAGACACAACATGTAAGATGTGATTAAACTAGCAGTTGCATTATTATGCCTGTTGTGTCTTGTTGAGTCTTTAGTGATTTTCATTTGTGACTTGCATGGGGTCATAATGTAAATTACGTCAAGAACTGCGTGCTTATGAGGAAGGATTGTAGATCTCAATTTGGCACATAAGGTCGCTCCAGGGGGACTCATTGTAATTTTACATGATGCTCTCTATGGTGACGTAATGGAAACAAAATAATTTTGTTGAACCATCATCCATAGTGCAGGGCATAATGAGTACAAAACTACTTGGGACCTCAAATTTCTGTTTTGTAGAGAATGACATTTGCACTGCATATAAATATAATTTATGGAAGCTAACTACATGAAAAATATACATTGAAAATGTATTCAGCTGAACTGAACCTCATGTTTGGAAGCTTGGCTCAGATCTCTCCACTCCTCAATCACATGATTCCAGTCCACAGTGGACAGATCGAGTCTGATCTCACCGATGATGTCGTGTTTGGAGAATCTGTTGAAGTCATAGACTTGCATCACCAGTATTGACTCAGTCAGCTCCTTCTGAGGGATCTACAAGCGATGGAAACAGCACATCAGTGTTTAGTTACTGTAAACAGGCTGTAAGTTTAACAACTCCACTTTAATGGGCTTGAGCTTGAACTTATCAGGTCATTGTTTGAGCTGATAACAGATTATTTTAGTACATTAATCTATGCCCATATGATAATGAATGATTTTATATGCTGCATGGTTTACCTGATATTTGAAATTTTCATTGAACACTGGGTTAAGGGTTTTCCTGAAGACTTTGGTCTCAAATGTTTTGGACTTGTTGGGAAGAATGTAGACTTTCACATAAGGGTCAGATGTTCCTCCTGAGTCCATCGCTTTCAAGCCGGCAGCTTCTTTTATCCCTACAGTCAGCTGATGAGAAATATGGTACATAAAAAGTTAAGATAAAAAAAATCTAAAAGCATATTCAACATGAATTTACACTCAACAAAAATATAAACGCAACACCTTTGTTTCTGCTCCGATTTTTCATGAGATGGACATAAAGATCTAAAA
>JAUYWG010000066.1:12951989-12975853 GCA_034779775.1 Enteromius afrohamiltoni | reverse complement strand
AAGTTATATCATGTAATCATTCATAAACTGAATTGGATGCGTGTTGCACAATACTTGCATACAGTCGCAGTTCTATCGAAAAGCATTCAAGTAGGTCTTGGAGGTAATATATATATATAAGCTTGTTTCCGTCACTGAATAAAAAAGGTCATTGCGACTTTTTCTCTCACAATTCTGCCTTATTTCCCAAAACGTGCAATTGTGACTTTATATTTTGCAATTCTAACTTTATTACAACTCTGACTTAACTTTATAACTCCCTATTCTGACTTTATAACTCGCAATTTTGACTTTATATGACACAATTAGAAAAATGTATTTCTCACAATTCTGACTTTACAACTCACATTGTGAATTTATTTCTCAGAATATCGTTTATATCACACAATTCTGACTTTATAACTCACAGTTTATATCATGCAATTCTGAGAAAAAATGTCTGAATTTTTCGATAAAAAGTCGAAATAACCTTTTTTATTTTTTTAATGGTGAAAATATGCCATTAAATAAAAGTGAATGGTAACATGATTCATTTGGAAACAAGGGTTTACATATCACACTGCAAAGGGTACACACTATAACTAGAAGACTATATAGCTGAATCCTGAGTTGTTAATATACAAAATAAATATGATACAATGTTTTACCAGAGAAGCAAGAAACCATAACGATATAATACATGTAGTACGATATATAAATGACTCTCATCAACCGTTTAGTTTTAGTGACTCAAAACCATGCACAATAGTTTTTCCTGAACTGTTCAAAGTGGTTATGAAATCAGACGGTTTTACTTTTTCAGTGAATAGTGATCATTAAATCAACATCTGATTCACTTGCTGAACTGCATTACATTTAAGTGACGTCGAAATGATCAATGGAATGAGCACTGGTTCTTTAAATCGTTAAGTGCAGTTAAATATCGCTTTTTAATAATGATTATTTTGAAAAAAGCATAAACCAGTCTCTGTTGTTGTGCCGCTCCAGAGCGCAGGGTGGCGGCGGATTACAGTAAAAGTGAATGTCGTTTAACACTGCGTACAGCAGCGTGAAGCTGGCGGGAAGTATATAGGTACTCACATTTTACTTTTTTATTACATCATATGTCTTTTAGGAGTGTCCATATCATGTAAATATAGGCGCAGGTTTGTTGTGTACTTGCTGAAGTAACCGCTCGCTACGTTTTCTACACTTCCGCGTCTGTTTGTGCAGGTAAAAGAGGGATATTTTGAACAGCATGGAAGATGAAAAGGTAAAGTCAAAGGTTACTACACTGTCTTCTAGTAAACAACTCCAGTAACAAAACCATTCATGAGAGTGTCTTATTCGTTTATGCAGAATTACACAGGTCCTTTTATGATTGCGTTGCAATATAATGACCTGTTTGACTTGGACCTAATCTCAACTTCCACAGACACAGATGCGCTACGCAAAGGCAGAGCGTTCACTTTTATTAAGGTAGGACAGGCTAAGTTACTAGATGTTCTGCATGGCCGGTGTTATGTTGGATTATTGTGATCTTAAATGCTTGCTGTGAATGTAGGCTGTGCAAACAGTGAATGAGAGACTTGTGGAACAGAACAAGACGGAATGTTTGCTTTTTGAAGTGATCCTCATTGCAAAGGAGTGTTCAGAGGAAGTCAAAATGAAGGTAGTTGAGAGTGTAAAGCATTATGGTAAGTTCATATCGGTAATGCCATTTTATAAAGCAATTGCATAGATATAGAATATGGTCAAAATGTGTATGTATATATATATATATATATATATACAGTAGTCAACATCTGAAGTGGATAAAGATAGTTTCTCAAAGTTGTCATAAAACAAGAATGGGTATTGTTTGCATTTTAGGACAACTTTGATGAAAGGTTTTGATCCACTTCAAATGTTGACTACTGTATATGTGTGTGTGTGTATATATATAATTTTTATTTATTTCAATAAATGTCATACAAAATTAGACATTAGCTATAAAATGTGAAAGGTTTTGATAGACTGCAATAAACATTTTATGGCAGGTGATACATTTAATGTTCTTAAATATAATTTGTGTATATATATATATATATATATATATATAATTTGCTTATTTTGTATTGATTTATTCCGTCACTAGGTCTAGAAATTGGCAAATTTTTCTTTTGCAAAACGGAAGAACTCATAAATACTCTAAAATCAAACAAAGTTAAGCTGTTCCTCTCTACAAAAAGGGATGATGTTCATGAAGCTCTGCATGCAGGTAGATCACTTCATGAACATTTTAAATATTTATTATTTAATGCATGATTTAAAAATATAACCTATATATTTGCATTAATACCCATTATGTTTGCATATTTGGTTGAGTTTAGGAATTCCAGCTGCTTTGCTGTATGATCAGGCTGATGATCACGTCCTCAATCAGCTAAAGGTCATTTTTTCAGGTGATGTTATCGGTTTCTCTGAGGATTCACTAGATAGTCTTTCAGATTTTGGATTTAGTGAAACCCAGATAAAGACCTTCAAAGCAGCAAAGGTAATATTTGTTTTTATTTGCATTTTTTTTTTCTTTCTTTTTGAAGTCATATTAACCTAGTCCTATGTTGCCAGATCTGCATGAAGGGGTTTGCCGTTCTGATCGGTCAGATGAGAAGGAGGTTTGGGCAAGAGAACAGCCCTCTCTGTACCTGTGTCCTAACCTCGTGGGGCTCCAGAAATGTCTGTGCATCTGCCCTGAAAACTCTTCGTGAATGGGGTCTGGATGTGGACGAGGCCTTTTGTCTGGCTGGAGCTCCTTGCAGCCCCATACTGGCTGTAGTTAAACCCCACATACTGTGGGACGGTGGCCTTAACAACATGAGGGACATGTCTGCCCAGAGTTAGTAGCACTAATCAGGTGCCAGTTCTATTCTCTTGCTGTTACACTTGACTTTGCATATTTTATTCAAAAACATTATGTTGTAAAATAAGAAGCATCCATATGGGGTGATTAGGGTTTAATAGTAATTCACAGTACTGTATATAGACTTTTTTAGGGGTTTGTACAAAAATTATAGTACATGCTTGACTGTAGAAAAAACAGAAATGAAAAAAACAAGGTTAAATAACCCCAAAATATACTGAAATGAAATATTCAGAAGACACCATATGAGCAAAGTCTGGGCATAAAACGTCATGATATATTTTACATAATCTTAATTCACAGAGTCGGCATGCTCGCACCATTGTAAAAGTTGATCCTAACATGGCTTGGGTTGAATTTCAGAAAGGCACTACTTTAAGCTAAACAGCTGTGATTTCATACATTTAAACAAATCATATATAATATTAAAGATATATTTCATAATGTCATAATGAATGTTTTCATTTTGGGTGAACTATTCCTTTAAGAGTAAAAGTACATTTTCAAGCAGTATCAGTTACATTTTATGCATATTTCAACAATAATGACATTATATAATACAAATGGCAAAATTAAAGCAAGGAGTACAATGTTTTGCGATCATGCAGTAACATATTGCAAGTAAAATAAATGATTGTCTTTGGCTCAACAGTAAAACAATTATATAAGTTGATAAATCAACCATAGTATGAGATGTAAAAAAACAACTAAACATCACAGGTCAGATTGATCTCTGCTAACAGTAAACACAAATGTGAAAGTTGCACATTCATACAAATGTTTTCAGAGGCTAAAATTAAAATACAAAAATATATTTATGCTTCCAAAGTAATTCATCCTTCATCTGCTGTTTTTTTTATGTGACAAGGTTACAGTTATTACTTTCTAAAATTAATTAGACACTACAATGATACTATACATGTGAAAATCAGCATACTTATGGTTTGTATTTGAAATGTTATGCGGCTCTTTGTGATCAAGATCAAGTATCATGATAGGGAACTGAAAACCGCTTACAGGGTTAGTTCACCCAAAAAATTTTATCAAATTAATTTTGTCATTAATTAATTACCCTCATGTCATTCCAAAACTGTAAGACCTTTGTTGATCTTCAGAACACAAATAAAAATTTTTGATAAGATCAGTGAGATCCTCTATAGACAGCAACACAACTGAAAATATCTAGGTCTAGAAACATATTAAATACATCAGTAAAACAATCCATGTGACATCAGTGGCTCAACTTCACTTTTGTGATGCTACGAGAACCTAAAAACCTATTTACTCAATCGTTTTGCCGATGTATTTACCATGTTTCTGGATCTGGGAACATTTCAGTTGAGTTGCTGTCTATAGAGGATCAAATTTCATCAAAAATTTATAAAAAGGTATTATGGGTCTGGAACGACACAAGGGTGAGTAATTATTGACAGAATTAAAGTTTTGAGGTGAACTAACTCTTTAAGAACAGTTCATGATACCACTGAAGGTCTCCTTCATGCTGAGCAAATCGGCAGTCGGTTTTGCTTGAAGTAGCATCAAATAAATTGTATTCCGTCTCAAACATATATGGAGGCAAAAATTGAAATACTTCTACCAAGTCCTTAAACATAGATGCCCTCAGGATTTAAACCTGAGGAGATTGGACTATGGAGTCCGCGGATGCTGCCAACCACTGGATGAGATAAACTCGGTCGTTTTAATGAGCCAGTTAATGCAGCAAAATCTGGGAAAAGCAAGAAAACCATTTAATGAAATAACTATGTAATATCTCATTGTACATAAAGAGGTTGTAAAGCTCAGATTAATTAGTGTATCTCTGACCAAATATTTCCATAGATCTTTGCTTAATACCAATAACAGTTGCTTGTCTGGAATATTGTACCACCATACTACTATACCTGTGATATACATTGCATTGGATATGCAAATACAACAGCCCAATGTTCTATCCACAATGCAATGCAGTTTGCTTATTTCTAGAGTGACAAATGAGCTGGAAATAATCTGTGATTTTGACTCATTATTTGATGAGAATTAGCTAAGCCTTTGGAGATTGCCAATAACACGTTCAATACCAACTCTAACCATAAGGTGGCACTTTGGATTAGTAATATAAACAATAGTAGAAAAAGCACTTTGAAGTCAGTGACATCTACAAACAGAAGGCTTGCAATTGCAATGTTATTTTTCATCCAGGCTTGACGTCAATAAAGTCAGAAAGAAATAACAGATTTTTGTACCCGACAGAGTAAATGATAGAGGCCAGACTGCTCAGTCAATCGTTGCAACTATAATCTGTCATGCCACTGATGAAGCAGAAGCACGCAAAAACTCTGCAGTGCTTCTGAATCACCCTCAGCCTAACACGTCTTACAGGGAAAGACATTTAACTCTGTCCTACATGGCCCTGCAGTTTTTTTGCTAGCTGCGAAAGTGAAAAGTTACTTGGCACTGCACTAAATTAAAACCAGATGTGGTCTGGCCATTAATGACACTTGTAAAATGGACTTATTACTCATTATGGTTAAGGTCTTATTTTTATTCATGCTGAGTCCTAACAGAATCCGCACTGTATGAAGCATATCCCTGAGGCTTTCGATATATTCCCAGTAAAAACAATACCTTTATCATCGGTTGTGTTGCCAAAATCATCATCGCCAGGCTCCACGGGCAGAACCGTGACTTTGGTGCCTGTTTGTTGTATGAACTGTTGTAGGTTTACCTGCCTCAACTCTTTGGTGAGCTGCTCCAGTTCATACTGACTCTCCTGGTGGAAAGAGGGCGGAGAAGGTGCTAATGAAATGTTTGTGTAGTAGTGCAACTGGCATTCAGCCTGCAGCAGTGCAGTAACAACTAGCTATAAACAGTAACAACGTTCCAATGTACTTCCACAAAATCAGCACATGATTGTAACAGATGTGTCATTTTTACATTTACGACAATCACAACAAACGAGAGATCTCTTCTGTAAAGAGCAGCTAAGTGTTAGCGAAGGCTGGTTTGGAACTAGTTAAGTGTACTTAAGTCAGCTATGTTCACCATTTGCCATTTGTTGAGGCTAGTCATCTTGCATCAACGTTTTGCTGGTTTAACTACTCGTGGAGAAAACTACAGAGTCAAGGTTTGGCTAGTAGAGTTAGTCGCTGCTGGTAGATTCAGATATTTTTGGATGGCTCTTAAATACGTGAAAAGGAAATGCTCTCTGCTGCCTTTGAAATTGCTAACGAAGGACTACCATTTGCACATTCTTGTGCCGTCAGCAAATCACCATTGTCAACAGCACGCTTTTTTAAAAAATCTGAGCAGATTTGAAAAAAATAGGCATATTTGATTTGCCAGCTCTGTAAATGATTATACTAAATGCTGGCAAATGATAAGCGTTTCAAAATGATGGAACCATGATCTGAAGCTATTGATCACTGCGATTTTGAGAAATCGGTCAACTGGCAAAAATCTAAAAAAAAATTGCTACGCCATTTCTCAATTTTATGCAACTCATGCAGATTGCAGATTAGAGCAAAGTTTTTGTGGTTTATTTGAGCCTTTACTTCTAAGTATCTAGCACCACCCAAAAACTTTTATTTAGGTATTGTAGACTTCTTTGCAGCAAACACAATATACTGGTGAAAAGCAATGCTTATCTTTTTATTAATAATCTCTGGCATAAGTGCACTGATTACCACAGCAACCTTCAATTTCAGAATTTACTTTTTTGTTCATGGATTAGTTTTCGTTTGTGAAACATGACATACCTGCAGTCTCTTGCCTGACTCTGTCAGTGAGCGATCCACTGCTCTTGAGCTGTTTTCAAGCTGGGCCGTGTGTTGAGCTTGAGCCTTGAGTTCTGCTTTCACTCTCTGAAGTCTAGCCTTCACTTCCCCTTCACTGGCCTGCTGGCTCTCTCTAATCTCCTTATGTTGCTTTTGAGCCTCTATGCCTGCCTCTACACCCTGCAGAGACATCAGCCGCTGTTCCAGATCCACCTCACAGCCGCGCAGCCGACTGCTCAACTCCTGGAGGCGCTCCTGCAGCTGCCTCTCACTCTCCCGCTCAATCTCAAGCTCGGTTGCCCAGAATTCCTCTTCCTCAATCTCCACCTTGTTCCTTCGCGCCTGCTTTTCCAACTTTGAAACTTCCTCTGTCATCTTCACAAACAGTTCGTCATCCTCTAGTCCAACTCTTTTCTCAGTCAGCATTCGAAGCTCTGCCTCGTAGGCCCCTATTCTGCTGTCTAGAACCGAAAGAGTCTCCCTCTGTAGTCTCACAAGTTGGGTAAGATCCTCCACACGGTGGCCTGATAACCGAGGGGACATTGACGGTGAATTGTGAGCACTTCTTACTAAAACCTCTCGTTGTTTGGCACTATTGTCACTGAGCCTGCCTCCACTAAGAATGTCCCTCAGACTGCGGGGCACACCGGTGAAGGTTAGAGATTTGCGCCGTGGTTCACGCCGACGGAGGGAACGGTCACCCGGAGCTCGGAGCTTGGCCATCAATGGAAGACTCTGCCGATGCAAGCCACGCTCTGGACCCCGATGATTCAGCCCTTCAGTTGAGGGATACTCATTGAGAGACGGACCTGTGCGGTGTAGGATAAATTGTACGTCACCGGCATACTGCCCCCAAGTGTTCAGAGAGGCCACCGGACTCTCGTGAGGAACGAGATGTCGCTCGGTGTCCCTCCATTTTTCGATCAATGTATACCGTCCTGTGCGACCTGTAAAAAAACAAACAAACAAGGATTAGAGTGTTGAAGAATAATCCCAATAAGCCATAGATATTAAAGGTATAGTTCACCAAGAAAGTTTACGAAGAGAACAAAAATGACTTCCAACAACTTCTTCCCTGTCTTTGACATGCTGCTAATGCAGGAGTTGGTGTTCTGAAGTAGAACCTGGATGAGCTGTGCCTTGTTTACAAGCAGAAGATGCACCAGTACCAGACTTACTTATTCAAACCAAAATGTACAGGCAATGAGTGAAGAGAGATGGATCTTCTACATCAGAACACGGGCTCCTGAATCAGCAGAACCACATACTTAAGTTGTGATACTCTTGTGAACGCACTTCGAAGACTGACACGAAAGAGAAGGAATTGCTGAATAAAGTCATTTTTTGGTTTTCTTTGTGCACAAAAAGTAATCTTCATAAAATTATAGTCAAACCACGTGGACTTCTTTTAAAACTTTGAATGGGGTAGTTGAATTTCTGTCTATGTGGGGTCAGAAAGAAATTGCTCCAATTTGATCTTAATTTAAGCTCCGAAGTAGGGCTGGGCAATATATTATGCGATATATTTTTGCGTATCTCGTCGGTAAAGCCGGTTCTTTGATTTTAAAAGAAATGGCAGTTAATGCACAGACCTGTAGATCACTGACAAGCTACGCAACATTCCGTTCAGTATCACAAATAAATCGCCTGCGATACTGAACGAAATATTGCGTAGCTTGCATGAACGTGTTTAAAACGACACAAGGATGCATAATTAACAACAGAATTTAAATTTAAGGTGAATTAACCCTTTGAATGTACTCTTGATAATTTGCTGTCAACTAATATGCTGCAAAATTGACCTTATGCTTGGCATCGTTTCAGAATTTGTAAATGAAAACAGTATGATTTAAAATCTTATGTTTATGTACATCATTATAAACAAACTTTGCCAAAGTAGCATTACTTATTTCTTTTAAACCTTTTTAATGGGAAAAAAACACTGTAATTCTTCTCTAAATCTGTCATGTTATGACACATATCATTGTTATATGAATACACAAATATTTTAGGGATGTTTTCCCAATTCCATACCACCCTCTTCCGCCCATCATTTCCTGTTCTTCTCCACTACTACATAATTTGCTTAATAGCAAAATGACAGAATAATTTCTTATTGGCAAAATGAGTCTAAACATACACATTTCAAATTGAGAAATACGTTTCATATACTTCTTCCCCCAGTAAAAAAAACTTTCAAAACTGTCAAAGAGGACTGAGGTGTTCTTAAGAGTTTTTTTCTTTCAGTAGAATGAGTCAGATTTTCCATGTCAGCAAGCACTTTGGTTGCGCCAGTGCATTTCTCACTATTACAAGAGGGGGCCCTTAGATTGTACCAGTCTGAGTGAACCTTAAAATAGAATCAAACAGTGACGTCAACCAAGACAGGTTTGAATCAAAAACAAATTGCTTTGGGTCCCACTGGTGATGTAATTAACTGAAATCAGTTTTGTAGATTATTTGCGCCCTCTCCTTAAAATATGCCTGATGTCTTAAGACAAGTTGTTAAACTAGTCTCAAGCTGTTGGAAAGCCAAAACAAACTCTCCGATACTTAATCTTCTTTTTAATTATGAAACCGATGATGATTACTCAATCACCCCAATGCCAGATGGTTTCAGCATTACTCAAAATGTATGGCATCTGTGTTAGCAGCTATAGCTTCCATGATTTAGGTCCGCTGGGAGTCACTGCTGGGAGTAACCAACCAAAAATAGAAGCACAGCTTTTTGGTATTATAAGTTCTTTTTCCAGTAATTTTTCAATTTTTTCAATAGATAGCAGGAGCATGACAGTATTGTTTATCAGTGTCATATTGTTTTACTCCTTGTGTGTTGGGATGTCTAAATCATTTTGGTGAATACGTTTGTATAAATGAATAATTTCTTTGAATTACCTACTCATCTGAGTTGTACTCATTTCATTTGTTTTGTTCTTTTTCCACATGCAATGCTATCAAGATTTTTACAGCAAACACATTCAGTAATAATAGGCTTTTTTCTGTCCTGTTTTTAACCCCCCTCGGACCAAATACTTACTGACATGGACTGGATCTTCATTAAAAATAAAGTTAATTCACTTTTTCCTACTGTTCAGATCAGAAGGCAATGCAATGCAAAGCAAAGAAGTTTTCAGTTCTAAAACTTACAGTATATTTTTAATAGTACAATCATTTTGCTTTTAATAGAATGGCACCTTTTATATGTCAAAGATCAAGAGAAGTTTGGTTTCTTAATTTAAAACCCCTAAAGCCCTTCTGAAGTTAATCAGTGTGTTTGTGTAAGAAAAATATAATCTCTAGCTTCTGATAACTGTTGCATGCGTGTTCAGGTGAGAGTGGCATTCCAGTGGATGAAGTAGGCATAATTTAAGCTCTGATGAGAAGTGACAAACACCCAAGTGCAGAAGAGAGAGCAGAACAAAATACCGATCATGACTTACTAGTACAAAAAGATTTTGATAAAAGCCAAGAGGAGACTGGTTTTCCTGTGCTGTAAATGAGACTAGTATATCACCACTAGAACTGTACTCTCTCATGAACCCGCATACAGTTAGCAGAGGCTAGAGATTGGCGTTTATCCTTTACACACAAACATCTGACGTGCTTAATATTGAACTGGAAATTAGGTGCTGGGCGTCCGGCCAGAGGAGAACTAGCCTCAACTAAGCCTGGTTCTCCCAAGATTTTTTTTCCCCATTGAGGTTTTGGTTCCTTGCCGCTGTCGCCTCTGGTTTGCTTAGTTGGGGACACCTGATTTCTAGTGATTATCGTCGTCTTGACTACAGAGACTGTCTCTGAATAGTTTAATCTCATCATTACCATCACTCTGTTCTTCTATTTGATAATGTTCAGTGCTTTGTGTATTGTTAAAAGCGCTATATAAATAAAAGTGATTGATTGGTTGATTTATATAAAGTTTCCTTACACAAATGCATCGATTCACTATCAGAAGAGCTTTATTGACCCCCGGAGCCGTGCTACCTACCAATTGCTTGAGCCAGTGCGATGACAACTTCCTGGCAGGTGGTGGCTTCTGTGACCCCACAGACCACGCGCTGAACTCCATCGACCCACACCTTCAGCTCCATCCTGGGTCAGTCTCTGGAGGATCTGGGGCTGCTGGTCTGTGACGTCATACTGTCCTGTTCCAGTGTTTACAGCTGTCACCCCCCTCACTGCAATTTTGTGGCAACACTGCAACAACAACACAGTTCAGGAAACACCTGGGAATGATATATACCTATCTCTGCCTTCTGCAGAAATTGTACAATAGCGGTGAAATACGACCCATCAGAGCGTATACTACAATTGCGCCCCTATCAACAGGACATTTTCATATCAATATTAATATTCACAATTCGGGGTACGTGTAGTTCACATTGTAGAACGATGCGTTATAAGACGAGACGTGATCATGCGATCTTTAAATGTAAATGTAGGCCATAATAAGGTGCTTGCACAAATGATCTATAGAGTCGTTTATTGTTAAAGGACAGGCTCGAAATGAATTTAATCTTGTCTTTTGTTTAAATTAGTATTAAAAGACACCTTCTTGACTGGTGTTTCATTTAGCAAGTATGTTCTGATGTTCTTTTAAGGCACCAGAAAACTAGTAATGCCCACGCGAGACACTAATGGCGTTATTTTTTTTAAGTTTAACAGCAGAAGACAGCTAATTCAGAATGGAATGACAAGAGGGTAAGTAAATGATTCTTTTTTAGTCTTTTTTAAGTGCACTATTCTTTAACCACAATTGTTTTGCTGCTTTATTGTCTTCTGTAAATGCAAATGATTTATTCCCACAAGATTTGTTTTGTCTTTGTTTTCAGCTGAATGAAACAAACCTTTTTTTAAGCTTAAACAAATAACCATTAACTTCCCGATAAACTGAAATGCATCTTTCTAGGAACAAAGACAAGTGTTATAACGAGAGCCTTTCCTAATCAGGAAAGCTTTGTAAAAGGAAATGACTGTGCTATTAGCTGGAGACCTCTGTGCTTCCAGATGGACACATTTCCTTCCTCAGATCTCTGACTAGTTGAACAATCAGCTCTTCTTCTGTATTTAACAAAGAAACAAGACACTGCCGTCTAAAAAATGATTCAGCCTCTTTTAAACAACAGCTCACACATGGTCCCAAAATAGCATATTTTCCAAGAAACGAATTGGCCATGAATCTGTGCTTTTTGTGGAGGTGTGCCGAGGGTGTGAAGAGGAGGAGGATGACATGAAAAACAGTTGGCTGCAGCGTGGACGTCCTGCTGGATACAGTGAGACCAGCTGGACCTGACATTATGTTCCTCCCACTTCTGCAAACAGGTACAATTTTAGGACGAAAGGCTGGCAACCATGCACGCCGGAGCAAATCTTCAGCTTTGCAGAGAAAATTCACAAGATCCCAGTTTATTCTCTCAGCAAAGAAAATATTACACAAACCGTGATGCAAAAGACTCCAATGGTGTGTACACACCAAAAGCAAATTGAAGCATTTGTGTTGAGTTAATGCAAAGATGCGAATAGAAGCACGTATTTGCAATTTTTCACCTCAGTCGTGTCTTTCTGTGCAAGGGGGAAAATTTCAGCTGCTAGAAAAGAATTTGCTCGATGTATTGTCAGTCCAAGCAAAAGGCTTATTGACACGTCCACATGGATCCATTTTTTTTTTTGATTTTCTTTTTTGTTTTGACTACACAGCTGCGGTTTTGTGTTATTTAACCCACCTTATTAATATTTAACAAAAATGTTTTGTTAACATTTAAAACTGCATGATTATGCATAATGTCCTTTATAGTTCATTTCATTTCAGACTGTTTTATTTTGTCCGCACTCTTTATTTCTTTGAAGAAGTTCTAATATCAAAACAAATGGATTCTTTTTCATCTCTTCATTATGTTTATAGAGCTTTTGAGTTTGGCTCCAGTTGAGGGGACAGGGACGATTTACTGACTGTATGGGGCACTGTGCTGGAAAAGTAAAGCACTGCAGCAGCCAAAGACCACAGCATCAAGACAGAGCTCCTCTCTGAATGAAATACTACACCCGTCCTAGGCTAATAAAATCTGCAAGCACACAAAATTATGCATTACTCATAGAAAACGATGTGCGGTCCACACTTTTTGGAGCTAAAAACCAGGTTGGTAAAACAAAGCTCGCAAAGCTATTTTCAGCAGAAGTCTAGTTCCTTCATAATTGAAAAATAAAAATTAATGATTTTAAAATTAATGAAAAATTAAGGATATCTCACAGTAATTTAAAGCATTTTATCAGGACATGTTTCCTGGGAATCAAAGCATGACCTTGGTGTTTCTATTGCCACATTGTACCATTTCTTCAAAAGTAACCCAACCGTTTGCATACATGATACAATAATACTTTGCACTAAACAATCATACCATTATTTCCAAAACTAACAAAAAGGTGTTTTTTCAGTTACTTTTGTCAACCTCTAAGAGGGAGTATATTGAATCTCTGGTTTAGACATATGGTGCGGTGGAACCCCTATAAGAGCTCTTCTGTCTGAGCCAGAATGAAAAAAAAGAGAGCTTATTACAATAAAACCAAATAGCTACTGCAGTCAATGTGGAGTTCTTGCCAAATTTCTCATTTTTGATTTATACATGGTTTGGAATCGTTCAGAAACCAGGCTGCAATTTTAAATTGGCCCATAAATTCATTAAAAAAAAAAAAAAAAGTCCTACTTGGAATTGTCACGCAACATTTACTATTTCTTCATCTCTATTTAGGTGATTCTCAGCAAATGTCAAAAATGTGACATTTGTTTCACGCTGCATATCATTTTCACACCCATTTTGCCCTTCTGTAAGCAGGTAAGTGCTTTGTCCTTCGTTTTTACTACCCTTTAGCGTCTATGACAACAGATGGAGTCCTGCAACCAATAGTCGGATGCATAGTGGTGCCATATTATGTGGCCTTCTCTGCCTAACGCAAAGTGGCCTGCAGCCGACTCTATTCTGACATTTTTCCAGAAGCGATCACTGAAGCAAGGAAGCCCAGTTAACGGATGACTTCACGTCTGCTGCATATATGTTTGACTGAATCAACCGAAAACAGAACCAAGGTTGTCCGATCAGACAAAGTTGTTATATCAAAACTTAAGTGATTCAAAGTTTGACCTTCTGAGAATCAGATCACAAGGCCATATAATATTTATTTGCAACAGAAAAGAGCAACAGAAGTTCAATGTCACTTTAAAATAGTGGCAGAATGACAGCCTACAGTCTTCATGAAAGCGCAAACAAACGTCACAAGGCAACAGAAGTACTACAGCTACGTTGGCCATTTGAACTGTTTTAGAGACTGAGTTGAATTTGATTGCCGCCCCACCATGAGCACTCCATTCAATCATCTGCGCATCATGCTGAGCACAAGTGACCACTTAGTCTAAAACAAGCACCGCAGAACTGAATCAAGCACCATTTGTGGAAGTCACAATGAAGCGTTTGGAAACTGACTGTCCATTTGCTATATCCATCTCTGACTTCATGATGACATCATTAAAACGAGAAATCTATGGGCCAGATGTACTAACAGTGTGCACTAACACAAACCCTGTTTTGGCATTAAAAACTATTACTTGGATTTACTAAAGACAGGCAGTAATATATTAGCAATGAAAGCCATGGACAAAGTTGTTTTTGCAGACGATCTTATTACATATGCATAGGAGTTCCCATTTTTCTTTCCAAGGCAATTTTCTAAAGTTTGTCGATTTACTGGTTATTTACGGCAAAATATTTAACGTCTCCAAAAAGCATGCCTTAATTCATTTTGTGCTTGAGTTAGGAGAGTATTATTATCGGCTCAGATTGTTGGCAGCCCTACACTAATTTGCGCTGGTCTTGGTAGATTACATTTTTACACACTTTGAGTTCTTTCAAAAATGGAGCGAATGTCTTGTCTCTTTTATCTAAACTATATTAGCATTCAGACCGTTAGTATGACATGAAGGAAACTCTTGCACTGTGCAATGTGACCTTGACTGCTGTTTGCTGACAGAAAGCCGGAAAAAGGTATAAATTCCACCAGGGCTGATTTTGTCCGTCTTTATAAGGCTAATCATTTCAGTGAACTCAACTTGAGTAATATCCTCTTACCATTACTCATACTTCTGATTCAGGCATCCGGGTTTTCCCTCAGGAATCAATGAAGTAAGGTACCCAACGTTTTCCCGCCAATTTCACTGTAATCCTTGTCCAACTTTATGAGTAAATATAAACAACATATTTAATTTCAAACTGCTTATTAAGAACAGTTGGCAAACACGTCTTCCTTATGCTTTGTCCGTGACCAAGAGAACCATTTGTGGTGATTGCTAAGACAAACAAAACTTATTATTGCTCACTTAATGTTGAATAAACCGCCTACCCCAAGTTATACTTTAGATGGCATTTCTAGTTCTTGTACAGGCACTCACATGTTCTTTAGGAAAAACTCAAGAATTGGTTTATACAAAAACTGCCTAAAGCAAATAGGGAAAAAAATATTCCCCAAATATTCAGTGTACATTAACATAGCATACGTCTAACAAACCTTACCTTTAGTTGTTAAGAATCAAGTTAGCTAAATCCTAAAGTCTGTTAGGAAAGGATCAAATTAAAACCAAATGATACAAGATTCGAAGTCTATCCACAGCAAGAGAGAATGAGCTAATTTCTTGTGGAAAGATGTGACGTTACTATTGCTGAACTATTTTGGATTAACCTTTTATTCTGCTTGTGCTTGCGCTAGCTGCCATGCTACATGTAATTACTAGCAATTTATGCACTCTCCCATAATTAGTTGCAGGCCTCGACTGAAACAGTTCCAACAGTAAAAACACTCCAAGAAACAAAGATAGATGGATAGATAGGGAGTTTTTAAACGTGGTGGAGTTGGAAAATTAAATTGTATATTAATGTAATTGTATATTCATGTAAAATTCTGAGGAGTTGGGTGGTTTTTTTTGTTTGTTTTAGGTTGTTTGTTTGTTAATGCATGTGCGTATGTTCATGTGTGCTGAAGTGAAGTGACTTGTGGCCAGGTATGGTGACCCATACTAGGAATTTGTGCTTTGCATTTAACTCATCCAAGTGTGCGCACACACAGCAGTGAGGCAGCCATTGCTGCGGTGCCTGGGGAGCAGTCGGGGGAATGGTGCCTTGCTCAAGGGTCTCACCTCAGTAGTTGTGGTTATTTACTGACCCCACCTACAATCCCTGCCGGACCTGGGACTCGAACCCCCGACCTTTGGGTTACAAGCCCAACTCCCTATCCATTACCACAAAAGGTATAAAAGTAAGAAAAATTTCTCTAGACTTGACAACAACACAATTATTTCTTTTTTTTTGATGAACAGATCAAGGTGTGTTGTCAAATCTCTCTTCAAGTGACCAAATGGGAGGTTGACCGATGTTTTGATTCAACTAAAGCCCTAAATTTCAATCTGTTCTTCACAGAAAGTGACTGTGTTGCTGCAAAAACGTATAACTACCAATATTCATGCTACCATTTGTATCTAATCGGAGCCTGGAAGATTTGAGTTTCATTCACTCTTGTAACATGAGAAAAACAGCTGAAACGCTCTTCAAATTATCTTATTTTATGTTCCACGGACAAATGAAGGTCATTCAGGTTTGGAAAGGTGTCAGGGTGAGTAAAAGGTGACAGACGTTTTTGGGTTCACTGTATAGTGAAGTTACTGAAAAGATTAGCCAGTGACTAAGGCATTGTTGAGGACTGAAGGCATGCAGGTGGTTATCCAAAGACTTGGGCCTTGATTTTACACCATGGAAACTGATAACATTGAGGTTACACATTCCACACAGCTGGGCACTGAACGCTGGAGGAGATAAGACGTTTCAACCCACCCTCGCGCTTTCTCTAATCAAAAACTTTCATTTGTAGCCATCGTCCATGAGTTGTATGGCTAAGAAATGTTATTTAGACAATGGCAGGTTTAAGTTCAAAATAGAAAAAGAGATGTTGTTATTTCCTGGTATTCTCTTTCATGAGCTATGGCAGTATTGGCATATATTTATACCTCATGTTTTGAATCCCGCTCCTTCCCTGGGGAAAATTAAGGTGCAAATCAAAACACTAAGTAAACAAACAACACCACTACACACTCAAACCAAACCACGAAACACCTCCCATCTGCCAAGCACAGAGGAGAACTGTGTCCTCACCAAATCCCCCATCTGGGACGACAGAGGAAGGAAAACAAACCTTCTTTCCCCACCCCAGTAAAACAATAACCTGAGGTTTTGGAAGAAAGCGAGTGAATTCACAGTGAAATCTCCAAATCTTGCTCCTAAATCCCCTGGGTGTCCTAAAATGTACTTTGCTATGTAGTTTGGCACATTTAGCCTGTAAGAATAAAAAACAATGAGGCGCTTTCATGGAAGGTAACAGGAAAACAAAGTTTTCCTCAAAACTATGAAGGGAATAAAACCATGCCAGGTTTTAAACAAAGTCCTTCTCTAAGGACGTTAGATGGCAAGAACAGTCTACCTACTGTGGTATTTAACTACGCACCAGCAAGAGCCGCCTTCGCTCTTGTAAATCTCAGAGTTTGTTGAGTCTCGAGTCTCAGCTGAGGTGCTTTAATAAACTTAAGAATAAACGTCAACCCCCCCAAAACCCACGGCTAGGACGTAGACTGGCAGAATCGTTAACATCTGGATGGCACGTTTAGCTGGATATAATACCGCCTTTGTTCTTTTGCCATGGTTGTGATCAGCAAGCTAGCTTAGAAGGACCAGCCAAAAACTGAGTTATGAGGTTACTGGATGAAGTGTCAACGTGACTAAGTGGTTTATTAATAATCTCTCATCTTACCACTTTCAATAAAGCAGTTACGCATTCCCACTGTGAAGCATTTGCATACTTCTGTGGGAATACAAAACTGCATTGAAAAGACACTTTATTGGATTAAATGACTATTGTGCAGCAAATAGCCTCCATATGAAATGATAAAAGAATAACCAATCTTTCTTAAAACCACCAAAGCCAACTTTATATTGCATTGCATGACAACATGGATTCTGCATGGCATACTAATAATTAAAAGTGCATTAAATGTTTTAATAGCTAAATAATAACTGGGTTTGGTTGTAACCGTGTACTGCATCAAATAGACATGTGATGATAAGCAGACTGATCCTTCAAATATCATTAACTGAATAAAATAAAAAATTAATTTGCAAATTAAACAACAACTATCTGCCATCTTTATAATAGGTATACTAACAATTCATTGCATCCACATATAGATGAGGACAAAAAAGTAGCAGTGAAAGAACCCTTTTCAACTGATAGCTGTTATTGCATGCGTTTTCCCATAATGTGACAAAGAAAATCTAATCGGTTGCATTGAATTTGATTAATAAACTCAGGTTTTGTGTTGATGTCAACTCATGTGACGGTCTGTACACAGAAAAATAAAACATAATTAGATCGGTTTTTTTTTAAGTTAAATGAGAAAATTTGTATAATAAACGACATAATCACATTGATTTTATGTAAAATTAAGACTTAAAAGTTAATTAATGAAACTAAATATTTCAGATGCTAAATGCATATAAACATTTAACGGCTTTTTAAGTTGTATGTATTAAGCATTGGGGTTTTCCGCATGCAGAATCTGTTAATTCTTACCTTTATGTTTAAATGTAGAAAAACATTTATCCACTTTTTGTCCGAGCCGATGTTACAACGACTAAAGTTTGTGCCATAAATTAAAAGGACACTGTAACATTCAGGGTTTTTTTCTGTGTTAAGACTTACTCTACAGCTAAGGTTGGTAGATATAAACGATCTGCACTTATATTTTCTGTTTTTTACATCGCAAAAGTCTGAGAAAAATAACGGATTGCATCCGTAGGGATCACCGCCCCACAGGAAAAAGTTTTCACGCTGTGCTGCAGTCAGTCCATCCGAGCTAAAATGTGGAAAATACGACCATCTGATCTTACTCGCTGCATTCTGTCAAGTCCCGCCCTCAAACGCATCATTGTTTGATGTTATTGGTAAAGCTTGTGAAGTGCCTCTAAACTGTCCAATCGGAGACCGCCTTTGAGAAGCTCCGATTGGCCCATCTCGTCCTAGAAGGCGGGATATCAATCGTTTTCTACCTCAAGAGGGGGCTTGACGGCTCAGAAAAGGCTGCGGTAATCTGCACGTAATTTAAATAATTTCAAATATTAGTTCATATTAAAAACATCAACAACAACAACAAAAAAAACAATATTTTAAACTGAAATATAAATAGCCCCAACAATCTAATTTCTTTATGTAACAAAATGGTTTTTTGATCATCCTGCCAGAGCTTGAGAAAAGTACTACACACCACGTGACAATCAATAATATCAGTTTTTATAAGCGGTTAACAACAGAGTAATGCTGCTAAAAAAATAAAATAGGCAATTTAAAAAAAAAATGCAAAAGACAATGCATTTGAATACAGCAAAACGCGTTGACGTCATTATTTAAATAAAGACTAACTTGCAAAACCATGGAAATACTGACCCCTTGTGACTTTTGCTTTATTGGATTGTATTGCGCTTTGTAAAATCAAAATATAAATGATTATTATTACAAGTTAAAGTGATTGAACAAAATCATTACCATATATTTATGTAGGTGTGTGTAACTTATGTTCAAATAAAAGACTCCACTAAAGTCGTAAATCTTCCACTTTATAGTGGAATAATAATAATTAAAAGGGAACTCAAAATCTAAGCTTACCGCAAGGTTTGTGCGGAATGAATTTCAAGCATTAATGCAATAATTTCGTATTTCAATAATTAAATTTTTCGTATTGTATTTTTTGAATTCAATCTACGTATTATTGTCTTCATTGTTGCTTTATGTGTTAGTAGTTTTTGGTTACCATATAAATTCATTCTCATATTAACCAAAACATCTTTTTTTCTTTTTTGTGTGCTTTTTCCACAATTATGTCTATCTGTTAACTATATTTGCATGGAACGTGTAAGAAAAGTGTATTAGTAAAGTTCAAGTCAAACAATAAACATCTAGGTCGAATAATTTGTATTATTCTGTCGATAACCGTTGACGATTGGCTCCTCGCACATCGTATGCAAACCCCTTAATTCTGACTGACAAGTGAAGCAGCCAATAAGATTCCACATACGCGATGACGTGCGCACGTATACGTTCCGGTTATATTTAGGGCCTATTTAAGCAGCAAGCCAGTCCATACCAACACTGCCCTTATCGCTTGTCAAAAGCCGGTCTTTTCCCAGTATCGAATATGTCGTAGCACATTCTCGTGTGCTTGTACACTGTAAACTAAAGTGCATTTATTAACCGTCGTCTAACCATATTTAGCCTTTAATAACCAGTTTTGATTATCGGTCAGTTATTGATCAAGCACATCTCATTGAGGGGACACCGATCGGGATTGTTTGCACCTACAGATGTTTCGTCTATTATAATGCAAGATGCATGCTGATGCTCGGAAGGGGCTGCTCGACTGCGTGTTACTGGTCCTTTTAACCTCCTCCACCTACTGAAAAAAAATCGTAAACAGCTGAAAACCGTTGATATTTTGGGGTAAGTGATCATTTAGCAGGACGCAACAGTGTGTCCGCCCATATTTATGTGAAGCACAGCCTCCGAGCGCAGGCCATGTAGCCTAGAAAGACAAAATTCATCTCTATTCCGTAAGAAACTGTCGGTTTTCGGTTAGAAGAACCCTTTAAACGCTTTAACGGGATTGTCAACGGATATATGCGGCTTTATACACGCGGTTTAAAAGGATAATAACGTTATGGCAAGGTCATGATAAACGCTTGAGTCATTAGAGGCTTTACAGACGCGGAACTTACAACAAACCCCTGAGGTAAAAATAACAGAAAAGCTGTTTTAACGCGTGTATTTACAGTCACTGGCAGTGAAATAAAGATACAGCTAAGAATTGGTTATATGTGGGCTTTTGAAGGTGTGTATTTTGTTCCAGTGTGTTATTGTCATCTCACGCCCAAGTGAGTTCGGGCCCTACGCTACAATGGCGCTTAACTACACCTATTAACGGTTAACTTATTTTAACTCAAGTTAAAAGCTAAAACGCACTTTATTATATCACGCGTTAATCATTTCAACCTCAAAAATGTACACAAAACACTTTAAGAATGGCAGTCAGTAAAAACACAGTAAAATCATGTTAAATCGTATTATTATGTGTCAGTTTATGAGTTAGTTGGTGGATTCTAAATTATTATTATTGTTATTATTATTATGAGTAAGTCAAAGTAAAAAGATGTGCAACCTAAAACCGATAAATTCCTCTAGTGTATAACTTACTGAATAGTTTATTGTATTTTGAGTTATTATAAACGAAAAGTGATATAACGATTATACACAAGTAGCATCATGTAAGATAAAACATACATTTTTAAGATGACAGATCATGGGAGTCTAATATGTTATGCATGGACCTTTTAGTTATAAAGACCGTAAAAACTGTAAAAGGCTTTATTATTGAACTATTCGCCCATGAGCAGCATGGTTAGTCTAACCCTAGGTTACTCCAGCAGGCTGAACCTGTAATTAGCGGTAAACGGTAAGTCGCTTAGAATAATAGCATAAGTCGATTGACTATTATTTGAAGTCTGGTAAGTACATTAAAGCTGGAGCAGAAAAGGTCTTTAACTTCTCCGTTGATTTTCATTTTTTTTGTTTTTTCTGTTGCAGGTGAAGAATGACCGAATATAAGCTTGTGGTCGTCGGGGCTGGAGGCGTGGGCAAGAGCGCTCTCACCATTCAACTCATCCAGAACCATTTTGTGGATGAATACGACCCAACCATAGAGGTGAGGCTTGTGCGCCTCTTTCTCAAGCGCTGTCAGGATACTCACTTTCCAATGCCACACCAAGCTGCCAAACTCACCCATATGTGAATATGCAAAAAATCTACTGTGAAAGATTCAACAGTGTGATCCGGTTATACTGGTTTAAGAGGTGGATTCCACTTTGAAGGCCGTTGTGTCTCTTGCCTTTCTCTTTTCTGGCGCGACACCCTTCTAAGTTTAGATTGCACATTTGCATAATGCCAAATAAGTTTTTGTTTGCATTTTCTTTGGTGCTGTGTTTGCTGTAATTGTGAGGACCAAATGTCCCCACAAGGAACATTTTTGACTTTGAGGTCGTTTGGTCAGTCCTCACAAGGGAAATAAATGATTAAAAACGCTAAATGAAGTTAATCTTGAGATTTAAATAAATAAATCAAAAGTGATGGTTAGTTTTAGGGTTAGGGTTGGTGTAGAGCGATTTTCAAAAATACTGTTAGGTCAGTATAAATACAGTAGAAGTCTATTAAAGTTCCCACAAATATAGCAAATCAAACAAACGTACGTGTGTGTGTGTGTGTTGGGGGGGGGGGGCTAAAATTGGCTAAAAAGTGTACTTTTTTATGTTTGTAGATGTTTTGTGGTTTTGATTGGAAGATCACAGAGACAAACTGTCTTTGTGATGATGTGTGCTGATGAATTAAGACCAAGAGCATGCATTAAAATGCTGAAAATAATCTTTCTAATATTAATTTAATGTTGGTTTGAACAGCATTTTGCTAGACTTTATCTACACCTCCGTGCTTTAAAACTCTGATCCAATTTGTGCCTACAAGTACAATGTAATTTTGCAAATGCAAGATTTTTTATATAATTTTTGTGGTATTTTAGGCTTAACTACTGCGATTAAATTGATATTGCAGAACCAGTACAGTTTGGGCTTCACATACTGCTCAGTATGCTCAAAACATCTCTTAATTTGTGCAGGACTCCTACAGGAAGCAGGTGGTGATTGACGGAGAGACATGTCTATTGGACATCTTGGACACTGCAGGTCAGGAGGAGTACAGCGCCATGAGGGATCAGTACATGAGGACAGGAGAGGGCTTCCTCTGCGTCTTTGCCATCAATAACACCAAGTCCTTTGAGGACATTCACCACTACAGGTATACACCGCATGGTGTGCACTCGCATAACCTGCAGAATCAGCTCTGTAAAGGGTTAAAACGCCCCACAAAGTCATATTAATTATAGACGTGCAATGTTCTGTGTGCTTGGACAGAGAGCAGATAAAGCGAGTTAAGGACTCTGAGGACGTCCCCATGGTCCTGGTGGGGAATAAGTGTGATCTTCCTTCCCGCAGCGTGGACACAAAGCAGGCTCAGGATTTAGCACGTAGCTACGGCATCCCATTTATAGAGACCTCAGCAAAGACGAGACAGGTATGGAAAACATGGGCGGTCGTGTAGTAAATACAATCGTGTTTGAGATATCACTCAAAATAAATATTTTCCCAGTGAAAGACTTTATTTTGGCTGATTTAAAGAGAGCATGAAATCAAAAAACGACTTTTTTAATATTAATATCTTTGGGTTTTATTGAGCACTGTTCATTAATAGTAAAAAAAATACATTCGTTTTCCATAAACATTTATCCACTTCTGAGAATATTACTGTATAAATTAGGATTCAGTGAAATGCTGATGCATAAAATTACCAAACATTTTTCTTCCCCACAGTATTATTTTGCTCAGAAATGCATCATGGAAGTTAAATGAGTATTGAATACCATTTCATGTTGTCTTTAGAGTCATGTTGATGCAAATGTGGTTTTAAAATCTGTAATAAAAGTGTACTATGGCCAGATTAGATATACAGCCATTAAGGGTGAATTGTAAAGGACATCAAGAACTTGTCTGGGTCACATTTCACCCTTAAATTCAAAATAAAGTAGAAATTGTTATTATTATTATTATTATTATTATAGAAAATGGCTAACAATTTGGTTTGTTGCAATGTATTTGCTTATTATTTGAAAACATTTGTTAAAAAGTATTAGGGGTGTAACAAATTGTCACTAAATGTCAAAAATGCAACAATATGTATCCTAGATAATGACGATCGGTATAGTTCACCCAAACGGAAATGTCATTTAAATGACAAATTGAATTAAACACACATTAATGCCTTATTCTACATCCCTAATACATAAACTTAACAACTACCTTACTAACTATTAATAAGCAGCGAATTAAGAATTTATATAGGGGGAAAGTCGTAGTTAATAGTTAACAAGTGTTACCTTTTCTAAAGTGTTCAATTCAGTTCATGATGCATATCATTGCAAAGCAGCTTTACACCAAAGTAATGTTTTACAGTATATGTAGTAGTAGCTTGTACAT
>JAUYWG010000066.1:12936678-12951889 GCA_034779775.1 Enteromius afrohamiltoni | reverse complement strand
GAGAGTGTGTCTGAACCCCGAACGTTATCAGGAAGGCTGTTCCAGAGCTTGGGAGCCAAATGTGAAAAAGCTCTACCGCCTTAAAATACCGTTACTTAAAATGTTATGGTAACGCTTTCTGGTAACTGTACTTAAAAAAAGCAATTTTTTTTAATCTGTTTACATTTTTATTGCGAGTATTGTATCATGAGATCAACATCGTCTGTTGAACAGTGCATTGTTACACCCCCTAATTGCTGTTTATTACAATTAAAAAAAAAAAAAAAAATCGGTAACACTTTATTTTAAGGTGTCGTAATACAGAGTATTTCCTAATTGGGTACTAGTCATTGTACTTGCATGAAATCAGATGTGCTTATCATGTTACTAAGTTATGGAACGGTTTGTAATTTTGTAGATGTAACAAACAGCTACTGTTACACATGTTACAGACTGAGTCTGTTACACTGATACTTACGCTTAAGTACAGACTTGATGCACTTTATTTTAAGTAGCTCATGTCTGTGTTCTTGAATTTATAATTACATTGTTTAAAGGTCTGCAACACACGTGACAATCTTTTTCTTACATAAGTAGCTGTGTAACAGACTCGGTCTGTAACAAACGCGTAACAGCAGCAGCCTGTTACATCTACATAATTACCAAATGTAGCAACTGTTCCATAACTTACTAGGACTTACTTACTAGGAAATTACTCTGTATTATGGACACCTTAAAACAAAGTGTTACCAAGAAATCTTTATTGCATAAACTTGTTTGTTTGTTTGTTTGTTTTTACATCTTTTTCCAGGAGGTAACTGTGACTTAGACATCGTTTTTGTTACATTCACCCATCGGCTTAAGGCAGTTGAAATGTGTAGAATTGTAAATAAGCTGGTCATTGTGTCCTTCTGCTTTACACTGGGTTTATGCATGAGTTAATTCTGACGGGCTTTATGAATAATCAATCAGGTCATATAACACAACACGACTGTTCTGCCTCTGGGTTTGTGCCTGGTCTCTCTTGTGCGTTCATTATAATTTGTCTGTGTTTGATTTCATTAATTAATCTCTTAATGGCAAAGAATGCTATTTGGATTGATTGATCGGGGGTTTAATCACTATAAATCAGTTGGGGATATTGAACTGCTCTGTCTGTCACGTTAAATATCAGGGCAAACGCTCTACCTCCCTCTGCAGTGCTCAAATCACAACTCCTTGTGGTGCTGGGGTGTAATAAAAGCTCCTCAATTAATTTCTTTTCTCTCTGTTTCGAGCCTCACATGCTCCCCGCCGACACCATAGCGCCATCTTTAATACCCACAATTCCCTTTCTAGCTGCAAGCTGAAGTGGTTTTGTGTGTACTGCTCTAATGGCAGATTCACTTTCTAATTCTCTTATGTGTGTATGTGTTTATGTATGTTCAGGGACATCACAAATTGAGAAACTCTTAAAATGTTTAAAAACCTGACATGTTTATTATGCCAATTTCCTTCGAAATTCTCAAATAATCAAAAGAAAGGGCTAATATTTCTTGTGCCGACGCTAAACGTGCCACTTGGTTCCTGAAATCCATTTGGGACTGTTTCTTTAACACTGAAGGGAGTTGTGTTTTGCACTGCAGAGAGTGGAAGATGCCTTTTATACTCTGGTACGGGAGATCAGGCAATACCGGCTGAGAAAACTCAGTAAAGAAGAAAAGACGACACAATGCATCAAGCTTAAAAAATGTGTTTTGATGTGAGAGGGGTAAGTGTGAAGCGCTGCCCGTCTGCAGCCCAGCTGTGGCGTAACAACCTCTGTATGGCACTTAACGCCTGTTCTTGGGTGGATCTCGCATTCTGTCATTGAAGTATGCAGGTCGTATTTCAGCCCAAAATTACGTTTCATAAAAAAGAAGCCTATTTTTAGGACTGAAAAGAGATTTAGTTCATGCATTCATAATCGCACCTGCCACAGTTGTTGATAGAACAATAAAAAAAAAATGAAGTACACAACCAGTCAAAAGATTTGTAATGTTTGTTTTTCTTTTCTGCTGACCAAACCTGCATTTATTTGACTCGTATGATCCTGCTGAAATCATTCTAATATTCTGATTTCCTGCTCAAAAAACATCATTTTTAGTAGCAGTAGTATGTAGAAAACAGCCAAGTAGGCTTTTTTTCTCTTCCTTTTTGTTTCCTTTTCCTTAGAATATAAACTTCAGAAGAACAGCATGTATCTGAAATGTAAATCTGTAACATTAGTAATGTCTCTTATGTCTCTTTTGATCTATTTGTAACATTTTTGCTAAAAAAAAAAAAAAAAACTTTGATCACAACAACAAAGTACTTTTTTTTTTTTTTTTCTTTTTCTTTTTTTTTTTTTTAAATATATAGAAGTTCAGAAGAACAGCATGTATCTGAAATATAAATCTGTAACATTAGTAAAGTCTCTTATAATCACTTTTGATATATACATAGTTATTTTAAAACAGTACTTCGGATAAAAATGAATGCAGGCTTAGTATATGCAGAAGAGAATTCTTTTATTTATTTGTTTATATAATGTACGTGTGTGCATGTATTAGTCCATACAGGGTTTTTAAGCATTTGAAGGTGCAGTGTGCTTAAATGCCATGAAAATGTCACAATGCAAAACCATCTTTCTCCTCATTTTGGATCTGAATATGACCGTTTAGTTTGAGATTTACTTTTTGAGGTTTGGTGAACATGGCCTTTTTAACACTGAGGCCAGTTTTAATGTTTAAGTGGCTGATGTTTGAAATATGGCTGTAAAAGCTGGACGTACATCTGTGAAAAGTCATTATTAATTATTGTTATGATGTTTGACACTTCAGATAATCACCTATAGTTCTTGTTTTTCCTTTATTTTGAAGGGCGTGGACGACGCGTTTTATACTCTAGTCCGAGAAATCCGGAAACACAAGGAGAAGATGAGCAAGGAGGGCAAGAAGAAAAAGAAGAAATCCAAAACAAAATGTGTATTAATGTGAACAAGCCTTTTCTGTCACAATAGACTCAAAAACAAAAAATAAGTTCCACAACTGCATTTTGTACATTACACTAAATTATTAGCCTCCTCAAAATACAGAATGGATTCTTATTCTACTTGCTTTCTTTAAAGAAATAAGCTTTACTCGTTCGGTGCCAGTTGCCCTAAAGTGTTGGTCACCTTTATGGCTTATTTTATCGGGTGGACTGTCAGAACTGGTGTTATTTTGCAGTTGGTTTAGAGTAGTTCAGCAGATTTCTAAAGAAAGGTGTGGACATGAGAACAAGGTTTTGGTATGGTGTATGAGAGAGAACTAGCCGTGTAGCTGTTTAGCCGTGAAATTTGCATGCGAGTCATTTGATTTTACAGGAACTGAAACATTGAGGAATTCCTTTTTTAGAATTTTTTTTTTTTTTTTTTAAGGACCAACACTTGTTTTGATACATTATCACTGTGTACGACCCTGCCTTTGGATGTCCCAGACTTCCAAAAAAAAAAAAACAACAACTTGCATGTGAACTTCCATTGTAGTCTGATTAATGCGCCCACTCTCGAAAGCCATGTTAATGTAAATATGGTGAAATCTTAACCACGTTGACCTTATTTCCCTGTTCGCATGCTTTGTTCTGTACTTTAAACTTCCAGGGAACGCTAATGCGTTGAATACTGTATAATAGCCACTGTTGCGTAGAAAGGATGTCCGAACAGTCGACCACAAGGCCATTGTGATATTTTCAGTTTATATAGAAGTCAAAATCTGCTGAGAGAAAACTTCATGTAGAAAAATGATCATCTTAATCAATGCATCTGACACGAGAAATGATTCCGCATCGGTTCTGAGATTTTTGTCCAAATGCATCGCGAATCCTCTGGAATCGATTTCGAGCTTAGTTTTGAACATCGAGTGGCACTGCATGCTTTAGAAACAGCCGTACTTTGCTTGTTTCCTAAGCCTTGCACACTCAAACCGAAAAATAATAATTTGTAAAATTGACGTTAATTACAAAGGTGTTCACAATGAGCGGTTTACCTTAATCTTATGTCATAAAAGCATTCGAAGCTGAAATCAGCTGCTCTTCATGAGCGTTTGAGTGTGCGAATAAAAACGATTAAAATCTAAACCCAGGATCGTGATGTATTCTGAAATGTATTCTTGATGTATCAACAAAATTAAATGTTAACTGACTGAAAAGATGTATTTTATAAAAATCACCTGTCAGTTTCAGGGATTGAGGGACAAATCTATATGCGCATGCGTTCATTTATTAGGCATGTTACGTTTCAGATAGCGTTTTTAAGGCGTTCAGGCTGCATAAAAAATAAATTATAAAGCCATAGCAGTGAACACAGTTGCGTGTACATTTGTTTTTAGGGAATATGTGCACTCTCCGAACCTCTGCTGGCTTCCCGTAAATACTACCCAATATTGTGCACGCATTTTTTTTTGACAGGCGTGCTGTCGCGAATTTGTCAACTTTTTACAAACCAAGTTCAGTAAAGAAGTGGTTTCGATGCCCAAACACATGTAAAATGCAGATCCTGTTGTAAGTGTTAATGAAAAATCACTTAGCAGATTTTGACCAAAAATATAAAGCTGCAGTCGACCAATCAGAATCAAGTATTCCGAGAAGCGTGTAATAATTCGAATCTCTTTTCTGTACGGATCTAGCGAACGCCTCATTTCTGCGCCCCTCAGAGGATTTTTATGACGTATGAATATTAACCCTCTTGTGCCCAGCCAAACAGCGTCTTAGAAATCGGAGTAACTGCGTTTGAATTGTTTTTGCTAAATTTTGATTAGTGAATATAACCTACTAGTTGTTGCGATGCAAATATACGTAAAGAAAAACTATGGAAGAAAACAAAAGCCTTGTTTGTTTATGCTGCCATCAACCATCAAGACATTCAAGTTCTGGAAGCCCAATTCTAGTTGAATCGAAGCCGACCGCGTAAATTCCCAAAAGTCAGTTGTGATGTACGGTAAAATGTGGCTAGCTTAGTTCTGGAGGGCAAATTTTCAGCCATCACTCAAACCAAAGAGAGTGATATAAAGATTTATTTTGTGTGGCAATACTTGTGATGTCATGAGATGATGTCATTTATAGGAGATTTACAGTATACGAGCAGAATGTTGCTTTAAAACCTTGGGTGAGCTGTTTTACCATGCGTCCTTAACCCTTACTAGTTTGTTTTTCTAATAACTGTTTCTATATCACAGTTTGACTAATACAGAGAAATCTAAACAGGAAATAAATCAGGATGTCCGCTCTTATGCAAAGTTAAAAGTGTTCTGGGTGATTTCTGTTCCCTTTAAAATCATTTACTAGCCGTCTGTAACGCGAGTAGCAAAGTCATTAGATATTTTTGGAATCTTTTCTGAAATGTTCTCCGTCTGTTTGTGTGCCAATTGCAAATGTTGATAAAATGGTTCATGTATACATGGACCTTGTTTTAACAGCCTTTGTACGGTTGTGATAAGAAAGATGACTATTTTGTAAATTGTGCTTTTTTTTTTTTTTGGTTTAATGAATTGAATGACACTTAATTGTAATTAAGGGTCACTTGTTAACTTCTATGAGAAAGTGCCGGTCTGAGGTGGTCTTTCGCATCTGTCATGTTTTTGAGAATCGGATTAAGATGAGGAAAGCTGTTCTCAGATCGGCAGTTTTATAAATGCAACCCAATCCTGTTTTTTTCCCCCATTAATCTCATCAGTCTTATTTAATGTGTAATTAAAAGAAATACTTAAAACCCACAGGAGAGACTCTGTGTCTGTTTGTTGTGAATGCACGCTTTATAAAATGATACCAAAAATCTGTGTAATGCGAAATTAATCTTAACTGCTACACCTAATTCTTTTCAGAAATGATACCTCAAAGGAACATTTTTCTTCCCGAAATTAAATTTGGTATGACTAACAGTTTTAAATGGTATTTTTCAAAGCATCCATGTCTACCAAAGCTAATTTTATTTGATCATAATACAGTAAAAATTTGAGAGATTATTACACTATATAATAAAGTGTTTTCTACTTGAATATGTTTAAAACCTAACTTAATTTAATTTATTCCTGTAATCTGAGTCAAAGCTGAGTCTTTCTGCATAATTACTCCAGTCACATGATCCTTCAGAAATCATTCTGATTTGCTACTTTTTTTTTATCATGTTATTAATAAATATGTGTGTGTGTGTGTATATATATATATATATATATATATATAAAATCTTTTGGAAACTGCAATACATTTGTTTTCCATGACTCTTTAATCCAAAATTTTGTAATAATTATACAGGGTTTTTTTTTTTGTAACAAACATTTTGTAGCATTCTAAAAATACTTGCTGTCACTTAATTTAATCTAACTTCTGTATGGTGTATATATATATATAATTTAAACACTGTTTCATGAGATTGATCTCTGCATGCATGTCTCTTGTGTGCCACAAAGTGGCAGTGTTCTCTCATGCCATGATATAATAGTTTCTCAGATGGTCTTCTGTAATGTCATCCTAACAGAATTAAAATTACAGGCACTCTCAATAACTCCCTGATTTAATCCAGGGCATGGTATCATTTCTTCGGCGTAATTACATTCACCACGTGAAATTAAATATCGAGCTTGCTGTGGATTTGAAACCTACCTTTGTCTCTGGTGCCAAGATGAATAGGTTGTTCCATATTAGTTTAGCTGCGGGCGAAAAGGACACGTTTCATAGGATAAGGCATTTGCCATTAATAATGCAGTTTTTAAATGTGATTGCGGTGCTCGGGTGTCCTCTCTTGTGTCTTGAATACAACTTTACAAGGAATACAAAAATATACATGTATGGTTTAATTTTGCTGTGTAGAAAGCCTACAGAAACGTTCAAACTGCTGGGCCCGACGCTGTATTTTCACCCGATTACTCCTCTCAAAGCCCTTAAAGTCAAGGTAAATATTCTGACCAGTTTTATTAATATTTTCATGACCTTTTTGTCATTCATTCATGATTACTAGATAAGGATTTTTAATCATTCTAGGCCGAATTCATTTGTATTTCGGGTACTAATCTTTTGAATGAATATATTTAATTAGTTTGACTTGGTATGTAATCCCATTTCTGCCAAATGAGAAAAAAAATCATGCTTTGATCAATTCCAATTATATAAAAAGTAGTTGGTATGAAAATGAAGATACAGTAAGTCAAAGAGTTGTTGAGGTATGTTTTATTGTTGACATGTTTAGGTCATAATTGTGTGATTTAAAAAAATAGTGACAAATTTTGACAGTCAAAATTATGATACTAAGTCTTAATAAGATAAGTCAAGATTATGAAACAAATCACTATTACAGAAATTGTGACATCTTTTATATATATTGTATTTTTTTATTATTATTAAATGAATTCTATTTAAGTTTTAACTTTTTGTCTAAAAATTATAACTGTTTGTCATAATCATAATTGACCAAATTCCCATTTTATCAGAAATATGATACGTAGCTTAATTTATATCCATATTTTGTACCACACACAGCTAATAAAACATATTTTAAGTGTTGGGCAATAATTAATTAATGACTTGCATCCAAAGGTTTTTGTTTATATAATACATGTGTGTTTACTGTGAATATTTATTATGTATATATACAATGCACACATTATATATTTTGTAAATATCTTTATTATATTCTTACATTTGTATGTACTGTATATTATATTTGTTTGTTTGTTTGTTTGTTTATTTGTTATATACAAAGTTTTTTTTTTCTTAAAAATATACATGCATGTGTATTTATATATATATAGCCTATATATAATAAATATACACAGTACACACACATATATTATGTACACATCTGCTGCTAAAAAAAAATAAAAAACTGTCGCATTCATTCACGAAAAGCAAAATATTTAAAGAGAAATCCTAGATTTGTGGTGGCTTAAATCGTAGCCACTGAAACTAAATGAGAATCAGATGGTGGATTATTTCTTCTCTCAACCTATTCAAAATGCTTTAGGGTAAAAATGACAGGGCCCAAGTATATGTTTCAGTCCACAGTTAAATTTCGAATAACCCTTCCCTTCAGCTCTGATCTAATTGTGTCCTAACTCTTGAAAAATGTGTCTGTGAACACGGTTGTTCATTTTAAATCCGTGTCTCATCGTGGACAAGCAGGTCACCTTAATACTCAATCACTGTCTTCTGGTTCTCAAATGGTCTAGATTAGGGTTTCAAAAATGATTTTAAACCAAGGACCACTTCTTTTTCATCCTTTTTTCAAACCCAATTTACGTTAAGAAACGTAACACATAAATACGTGGCATTCTAAGTGCAACACATAAATACGTGTTGCACTTAGAATGCCACATAAACAATGTGATAGACTCTCAAATCCTCTTGTTAACCTTTAAAATAGAGTAAGAGTGGCTCCACCACTCTGAGAGCAAAAATAGTGAGAGAAATTGGGAGACTCCATTAAATTATGCAGACTGTATAATAGACCTGAGCTCTGACAGGAGAGAATGGAGAGGAAAATACAAGCTGGAGCAGTCACTGTAAATCCTTCTCTTGATTCTCCTGGGTGCACCTTAGGCCAGACCCTGTCAGTCAAACCTCCTCCACAGCTGTAATCTCTGGACAACAATGAGGGGCCTGCATGTCTGATAAAACTGCTGAAACTGAGCAATCCTCATCCGCAGAACCTCCAGTGGGCCGAGAGGACAGTGAAATGGTGGGTGTTCAGAAGTTGACAGACTCACAACTCTCTCAAACATGCCTGTGAAATCCCTCACAAACTGGGACAAAGATATTTGTCAACGTTGCAAAATGTTCCAGGATACAAAGTGAATTTTCAAAAGACCTTACCTTCTTACCTTCTTGCATTGTTGAGTAGACAGTAATGAGGCCAGTACGGAGACAGTTTGACTGCAAAGTAAAGCACACAAAACTACAGTAAAACAATAATATTGTGAATTTGTTTTTTTCATGGCAAAGTTGCATTTGCATCATGTTTTTCAAGAAATATTTCTTATTATTATCAATGGTGAAAAAAGTTGTGGGGTCATATGATGTGATTTCAAGTTTTCCTTTCTCTTTGGAGTATTACAAGCTGTTAGTGCATAGATAAGATCCCTGAAGTTGCAAAGACTAAAGTCTCAAAACCAGTGTTGCCAACTGCTTTCAACTGAAAGTACCTTAAACTAGTAGCTAAATGGCGTTGGTTGACATAATGGCAAATTCACTGATCTACATACAGTTCAGTGGGCAAGATGAGCACTTAGATAAGGTTTATCCAAGAGGTTGCTATTTGTCCCTAAACATTTGAAAAAAGTCTCGAAAGAGGTGGGGAAGACGCTAAATCTAGCGACAAAGTAGCTAAATTGACAACACTGCTCAAAACCAAAAAGGTGTTCTTTATGAAAGTTATGACTTGTCCACACCTCCCTAAAACAGCTCGTTTAAACACTTTTCTATGTCACAGAGCGGGTTTATTGTCCTGTTTATGCAAAAAAAGAAGGCCGAGCTATTATTCTAGCTTTAGTGTTGCTGCGGGTGCCATGTTCTGGAGAAGATGTGTTATTGTGAAAGTGAAACTACTTGTTTTTGTTTCCAAAAGAGGAAATAACTAGAAATGAGTGTTAAGTTTTATTCACAACACATCCAGAACAGTCCAACACAAATATTAGCGTGTGTATTTCCTGAACCTGGGAGCAGCTTATGCTCGCTGTGCACAGAGACTATGGGGCAATTCTATTTCTGCAAGGACAGTCTGGCACTTCTGACTCACAACCTTTAAGTAAGTTATCTTTTCTTCTTAAAAGAATCTTACTATTAAGCTTACTATTCAAACGCACGTTTTGAGCAGTGATGGGTAGTGCTGTTGTCGTTTCTCCTATCAACAATGCAGACATGGTGTTGTGTTTATGAGGCGCGATGCGTAAAAGACAGTACTAAGTCATGATAATCAGTAATTATGTCCCCACTGGATGCAATAAATGCCTTGTTTGTAATATGTTTTATTGTTTTGGTGATGCGAGATCACATTATGGTAAGGAGAATAACATTTCCGCCACATGCTTGCGGTATTCTGTGCACTGGATAGATGGAAAATCAGAGCACACCTCACTTTTTTAGAACGATGAGCTTTGTTTCAGAAGGCAGATGAGAAACAAGAATGTACAGTATGTGGAAAATAATGTTTTTTTTTGTTGCTGCTTAAACCACATAAACACATTGCATTACAAATATACTTTTTAGCAAAATCATATGACACCTTCAATATTTTGTGGAAACCAAGATACCAAGATTTTTTCTCAAACTTTTTGTATGAAAACAGATAAACAAAACTCAAACGAAGAGCATGTGCATGTTTTTACTGTCAGGTTTAATCAGTATAATAAATACTTGCTTAAAAATACTAGTTAGCCAGTTTATATTTAAGACCAAAAATATATAGCCTGTATAGAGACCTAACCTGGTATTTATTGTGACAATTTTCCAGAAGCGAAATAAAAAGAGGGTGTTTTTGATTTTCTTAAAAATATACTTTAATATAGTAGCAGTTCAGCTATTAAATAACTAGTGCTCAGAAAATAAGTATATTGTGGATAAGGGATGAACCTATTTTCCTTTTATTGTACTGCATAAAGCAGCAGGACAGGGCAGTCATAATAATAGGATCACAACAAAAACACCATGAATTTTTAAACACCTAGAGGCAACAACTGTGTGACAGCGATAAAGAGAGATTTGCTGAAGGTCACAGCTGAGAGAAAGAAGATCTTAGTCTTGTCAAGATTAAGACTGAGTATGTTTGATATGCCAGTCAGGGATTCAGAGATTGCAGACATGAAGAGAGAAGGGGACATGTACAGCTGAGTGTCATCAGCACACCGGCGATAAGAGAAGCCATGCAATTAAATGACAATTCAGAGCTATCTATAAATGTCTGAGTGTAGACAGGTAAGAGTAACGGTCCCAGCAGCGAGCCCAGTGGAACTCCCACAGTGGGGCTTTTCCAGCTAAGATGGTGTGGTGGAAGTGCCTATTCTTGTTTAGAAAGCTTAGACCATACTGAATTTAACACAGATGAAAACGAGTCTGTGACGATAGACAATGTTTATAATGGAATGAGCTGAATAAATATGCTAGATTACACACACTTTACACAACTTTCAAGTGTTTGTCTGATGAACAATGTTCAACAATGTGATGATCTGTTTTTTTAAAAGACATGTTGTTGAACTATACAATCCATTGAAAATGCTATATATATATATCACTGTACATATCCATGTTACACACTGTACAGATCATTCCTATCAAAATATTAGCACTGATGTATATATATTCTGGCAATATATTTAATATTTTTCAGTTGTTTAAGTAAAAAGTGTATTTTTTATTACATTTTCCGTGTTGTTTACATATCGTTTAATACAATTCGTGCAGTTTCCATGGAATGAAGGGAAATTTGTGGTCTGTCTCCTTAAAAAAAAAAAAAAAACGAGCAGTGTTTTAATCTTCATTAACAATATCCTACACAAACGCATAACAAAACTAAGCTGTACTTTAATTATAGTAATAAAAAAAACAACAATAAATAATAGATAAATAAATAAAAAAAATTAGGCATGAGCTGCCTTTGACTCGCCTCACTTCCCGCCATTCATCATTCACGGAGAGCACGAGGGAGCCGCGAGAGAAGAGATCAATCAAACAGTTACATTAGTGACTTTAAAAGAATTTGGACACGTGCATAAGTTTTAATTAGGCTTTAAAAAATACATATTATGGCGAATGAGCCACTGCCAAAAATCGATAGTTTTACTGAAGAAAAAGTCTCATTTTGGTAAGTTGACAAGCACAAAAGCAAAATTGACCAGCATTACAGCCGCTAAAATACTAAATCTAAGTTATCTATCTATCTGTTTGCTATAGCTCAGACCTGATAGTATCTAATACAGTGTGCTGATTTTGTAGATGAAATAGTTAGCTTCACTGTTTTTTTGCATTTCATGCCTAAAAGGATGTACGTTTGTGCGTGCAATAGCAAAACAATGAGTATTTCTGTTAATATCGCCTGGTAAGATCTTGAAGTGAGCAGGCCCTGTCTTATAAATGCAGGTCAGGTTTTGTGGCAATCCTATCCATTTTGAGAGGAAGAGTTATTCCGTTCACGGATGTTTTATTGATGTCGAGCAACCCAACTAAGCCTGAAGATACTTCGCTTCGGAATAACAGACCAGCATCTCAAGACCTGTGCTAAGGTAAGACTGTATCATCCTCGCACAACGAAACGTTTACACCTGCTGAAGGGGGTCTGGACTCTCTGGGTTGTCTTGAGAGATATACAGCTCTTGAGAAAAAGATTGCGAAGCCTTGAGTTTTTGTGTCTGTCTTCTGCAAGACTTTATAGCCATGAGAGTGAGAGACAGATGACTGGTAGTTTTGGCCTTTTGTAATCATGTTATCACAGTATCTTGTTTTTCCTAATTGATGCGGAGGTCAAATTAACTTCAAAGAGTGGCCTATAGCAAAGCAACCAGGCAGTGGTCAAGTCAATCTGATAAAATTGACAAATTAGCCAAAGGCTGAAAAGGGCTATTGTATGCATATATATAATATGTACATATTTAATAAGCTTTCTCAGTGCAGATGTGGATTGACTGTAAGTACCGTAGGGGAGACTGGTGTTGGTTTGGCACAGAGTTAATTTGAAGTTTTTAATTGGGTGCTGTCACAAAAATGTGACTTTTGCCCTCTCGATGTACACTCAGTGATTCTATCAATGCATTCGAAAATTAAAACCTGTCAAGCTGAAGACAGTTTGTCAAATTTGCCATGTCACAACAAAAATGAACCACATTCGGCTAAAAATATTAGATAACGTGAGATTTTAAAGTATGGCGGTGTTTGTTAGAGATAGAAACCAATGGTAAATGTTTCTGACATTCACATTAGCACAATATTTACTCACTCAACTTATTTATTTTTTTAATTAAAAAATAAAAAAGTTGTGTGTGTGTACATAACACAAAATAAGTTTTTATGAGCTTAGACATTTCTCTTTTCAATGACACTGAATGGTGGCAAAGGCTGTTACGCCTCAAAAACCCCTCTTAGAATTAGTTGCCAATATGACTTGTGTGGTATATATCAAGTCTTCTGAAATCAGATGCTGTATTATTTACTATAGTATTCATTCGTGTTTACAAGTAGCTGTTATTTGTTTATTCTTTTAAATTAAATGTAATGTATATTTTTAGATGATTCATTATTTTAAGAATTGTGATATTTTTATTTACATTTTTTAGCAGTTATATAACTTATTTTGTATTTTTTTTTTATATAATAATATTTTTTACATAATGTTTAATTTTTTCAATTTTAGTTAACAAAAACAACCCTGGTCAGATATTACTTACTGTATGTGTGAGAAACAGATTCCTTGATTATTATATCTGCCTCAGTTCTCGTATATTAAAACCTAACACGTCGAGATGTGTCAACCCAGGCTTGACATCAACGACTCCAAACATGACAGAACCAAACGAGACTCATAACCAGAGGAAATTTAAATGTAAGCATATTTTAAATCCCATTTGAGAGTTCCAGAGAAAGGAGAGCTAGCTGTTCACACAAAGCTGTTGTGTTTAAAGTCACACGGTCCACACTGATGCCGCTTTTTGGAGTTAACCCTAATCGCCATTCACTTTCATTATATGGAAAAGTTTATGGTTAACATGCTAGCTAACGTTCACAGACGAAAGAGAATCGCACACATGAATAAATGACGACAGAATTTTCATTTCGGCTGAACTATTTCTTTGTGTGCTTTTGTGGGGTTATCGTAGTGTTTGTTCCTCCAGAGAAGAAAAAAATTGTGCCAACCAATTCTGCTCTCCCCTACAGATATTGCCTTCGAAATGTTTGCCAGTCCTCGATCATGACAAAACATTTCAAAAGAGTGCAAACACAGCTCTGTAAGTCCCATCACCATCCTTTCTCTGAGACCAGAATGATGATGGTCTTTTTGTTGGCGTCTTCTCTTTTGAAGCGTGTTGTTTTGTAGAACAGTTCTGCTCCGCTGCTTTGTGGTAGTCATGACCGCCGGGGGGCAGGGCTGGCCTCTGCATCTTTCTCTTGCTCCGTACGGCCTCAGATGGGTGATTCATACTGGTAACAGGAGGGACATCCAGCTCTTTATTACCCTCATCCGTCACCATCAGTTCATCAATCCAAAGACCGGCGGCTCTGACCGGTGGCTGCTCTTCCTTAGTCCCTCGTCGCCTCTTTCTGCGATGAATGGGAAATTTACGCTGTCTCAGATGCACACGAACACGGAGGCAGCGGGCCGTCAGCCTCGAGACGGTGTCAGGGATGAAGTCCCTTGACATTTGAGTGTGAAGATGCGGTTTGTTTCTTGCCATCTCGTTTTCATTGTCCCTGCTTCCTCTAAAGTCAGTTCTTTACTGTTGGGTTTAGTTAGTAGAAGTGTCACTGTTGCCAGATATTGCGAAACTTGGGACTTATTAATAGAAATTGTAATATTGTTAATATAATAAAAAAATGTCTAGTTGGCTGATCCGTTATGTATATTTTCTGTTTATTCAATGCATCACCAGTTTATTCAATAAAGACAATTAACAGCTTTGTTTCCGAGTACACAAAAAGCGGGATCGTTTAAATTCTTTTGCAGTGGTCCATGAGTTAAAACCACTGTTCTAGGTAGTTTTGAGCGTGTTGCTAGGAGATTGCAGGATATTCTCAGTAGGTGTTAGATGGTTGATTATATTCCCAAAGTAAAGTAATCCACCAAAAGTCTGGTCCATTCTTTAATGCAAGTCAATGGGCTATTTTCATGTGTATTATCATCTGGCAGGTGGAAAAAGTCATAACATATTTCTCCTCAGCAAGCTGCATGATTTGAGGTGGTGTTCATGTCTATAGAGCTAATGTTGCCAACAGTACAACAGTAAAATTGCTGCTTTTACTTAAGAATGCACAGGATATTAGAACCATACAGGCTTAAATTACAGATTATTTATTTATTTATTGGCTAATATTAGACTCTTCATTTTTTCAATGCCACCTTGCCCTGTTTTTATTTTGCATTTATATTTCCTCTTCTGTCAGTTAAGTGGGGGTGGGCGTAAGGCTGGGCGATATATATCGAACGATATATTATGCGCATCTCATCAGTAAAGCCGGTTCTTTGATTAGCGGTAAATCTCCGTCAGCTGTTTTTAAATGC
>JAUYWG010000066.1:12878981-12915736 GCA_034779775.1 Enteromius afrohamiltoni | reverse complement strand
ACATCCGTTGTTATATATTCATATGTAGATGTTATAAATTGTCTTACTAACGTTTGAATGTTAGTCACGTGGTACTACATCATTTCGCGGAAGGATGAAAATGTTAATTTTAAACAAATATGCCAATAAAATGTTTCAAATTCATATTCATGTCGAGTTATTTTCTATATGTGGCAAGTAGCCGTATAATAAGCGAGATAATGCTTCGCGTCGGGTCCTGATCACACTGTCTGGGCTTATTTCTGCGATAACTACCGGCTGCCTCTGCAGATATACATTTATACATATATGTATAATCCAAATACTAGATTGCTCGCCAAATAGACGTGAACAGCAGGCTTTAAAATGACTTAATGCATAAAATAGTAATGAGGTAATAATTAGATCAAATAAAGTATAAAAAAACATGGTTTTACTGAACAAAACTTAAAATACATTGCAGTGTATTTTAAACAATAGAGAAAGTAATGTGTAACATACATGTTGTAACAAATGCCTGCAGAGGACTCGTAATTTACTGCTCAATCTAGTCATAGTTTAATATTGAACGAACAATTCAAACGTCAACTTAATCTTTAATACTTGCTTCTTTCTTGACAGAAATGTTTGAGACATCTCATGCAAATAAAAAGTTTGTTTGGAGCAGCATTTACTTTACAAAATGCAATTGAGGATTTTCTAAAATCGAGTCCTTGAGTCAAATTGAAGAAACATAAAAGCTATAAAGCGCTAAAAAGATGTAACATTTATTCATTAGAACATTAAATACATTATATTCACTATAAAAATATTCTTCTAGTGTTTTATAGTTAATTTCTATGTAAATACTAATTTTTATATATATATCTTCATACAGTGTTATGCAATATGTTTCATATTCATAATAAAAAAAGGAATGTAAATGAAGCTCACTTAAATGCAGAAGTTTTTTCGGTCTGTCATTTGTTTGCTATTATGATGAAGTGCTGGTGGCTTGCGGTGCTGGCTTTTCATACATGCCTTGATACTGACAAAACATATTCATAACTCATGCTGGTTTACACATGGGCATCCTCCATCAGAGGCATTACCTGTGTCACTTTCCTGTTTTCCGCCACTGGGAAGCTTGGGGAAGCTTCTCATCAAATCATCTTTACCTGTTAGTCTTGTAAATGGATGACAGCCTGGTATTATCCCCCAAATGAGTCATAAATTAACAACGAAATGACTTTTTTCTATTAATCATTGTGTTGTGGCACAGGGAGCCGAAAGCTCTCCTCGAACCAAATAGAGTCGCATTTATCACTTTTTCTCCCGCTGTCGCTCTCCATCTCTGACATTGGGGCAATGTGATGGAATTCCCTGTAATTTTCCATCAGTGACAAAAGCTGTGAGTGGCACTATACGCTGCTGAATGGGGACTGGGGGTTGCTGGGATTGAAAGGTGAGATTGAAGATGGCCTCTGTTCCCTTTAGACTCCATGTCATTACCGCTGACCAGTCGTCCATTTCTATCTGGCCCTGATCTTCAGCCCTCTGTGAGTGGCAGTATGGCGAAACTGATGCTATTTTCAGGGCCAGCCACAGTGATAATGTCACTCCACTTTAAAGAGCAAAGCTGTCCTGTCTCCCGGGAGATTTTGCTCTGAGATGAAATGATCAGAACAGCCCTGACAAGAAATCGTACAATATTACTTGGCACCAACAAACAGCACTGAGAGAAAACGCAATGAAAAGTTAGCTTTATCGAGAGTGATTGACAGTCGATAATGCAAATCAGCCGCCCTGACCATTTACCACACATTTTTCCTGCATATAAATTCATTCATTAGCATTCGGTTACTGTAGTTTAACGAGCACCTTGCATTGTGGTAAAATTGGTTTGAAATAATTGAACTAATCACTGTTTGCATAATTAAATTAACATTTAATCATGAGATTCACGGCATATTTGGTTAAAACCAAAAGGGTAATCAGTGGCAATTACATGATTCAAGCGTGTTGTATGACATTTGTATTGATTGATTAATGCATTAGACCTCACAGAAATGTAGCTGTCTTGGAAATGCCTCGCTCTTGACGCCTACTGTGACACATTATGATAGCTGAGATCATAATATCAATTTCACACTATAATATCTGTCTTTCTGCCTGCTTAGCTTTGTCATCTCCTTTCTAAAGTTATCAATCTTTTTCTTTTCCCTTTCTTTCTTCTACCAGGTGCCTCTCCAATATGGGCCCCTACATCTTTGGACTTCCCTCACTGCTGTGTTCCTATACTGCTGTTGTGTCTTATGGCTTTTTATTCCTATGTGAAGGTGACTAAGGCTCATGTAGGGATACAAGCCACTAAACACACAGTGATGAATCGGCTTGAAATGACTGTCTGTGTTAGTCCTTTTCTGAGCAGCTAATAAGTAACGGTAATCAAACAGCCAAACTTTATTTCCTGTTGTTTGAGATGGGCATTTGCATAACCAGTTGAAGCTCTCGTTTGAGTAATTATTGTGCTATTGTGTATGAATGATTATGGAATGATGTGCCATTGTTTTTAAGCAGGGGCGTTACTGTTTACCAAAAAAAAAACCTTTTGTGACAAAATTCTCATTAGAATATAGTTTGGCATTACTGGGGGAAAACTTACAAAATAAATGAATAGTTTAGAGTTGGATACAAAAGTCGAAGACCGTACTGAAAATGTGTACTTTTTTAGTAAGTAGTAAAGACAAACTAGGTTTAGGATTTTCAGAAAATGTTAAAACTTGGGTAAATAAAAAAAAAATCCTAGGTCATTAATCAAATATGCAAATTTGTGCATTTAAAAAAAATGCTATTGGAACATTCTCTGATTCAAAGGCCTACTGGAAAACATGCATAACAAACATACACAATTCATATCAGCACGAGTTCTGCTGTCATTAAAGAAAAAAGGGGACAAACCCAAATGTTCGCTCTAAGTATTATGCCATTTAAAAAATAAAATAAAAAGGAAGAAATAATATAATATTCAAAATAGAAGCATTTTTAGTATTAGTCTTTATTTTGGACTCCTATGTATGTTTGTTACACCAGTTTTTGGAAGACTGCATGTCTTATTTCTGATCAAAGCTGTCATTCTCTCTGTTAAAACAGGTTGTCAACTCTTGATGGCTCTATGATCTTCACCTATTCATTTTGATGTCAGTTTAAATTGATCATTAAAAGTGAATTCAAAGGACACAGTGCAGTTCTTGCCTGATTAAAACAAAGCTGTACTCTCAATTTCTTATCACACGCTGCACACAGTTTATTCTTTCACATTGTATTTTGAGAAAGTTCTCCCAGGATTAAACACTGTAAGCAATTATAAGCACATATTTCATGCTGTGGAGCTGTCAAATTGGAACAAAGGAAACCATCAGAGAAGACAAAGACACAAAAGACTTAATGCAAATATTTTTTTAATAACCAAGTTTATATGATGCACTTTGTGATCCACTCATAAGCCTTCAGTAGGCTTTGTATTTTCTTTTCCTTTTTCTCTTCATCTTTTGCACATTATTAAAATAGAACTTTGACATTATGCATTGCACTGGAAAAGATCAACCTACAATATTATACAATATAAGATACATATAAACATGAAAAAGCACCTTTTGTTCTGGTAAATAGTAATAATTAAAGAAATGGGGGACATTATAAATGATCGTGTGTGGGGTTTGTGTATTGTAACATCAGTGCATGGGAAGAATTCCTAAGGGTTTTTTATGCGCAATAATAGCACCTGAGTTCATATTATAGATGAAAATGAAACTAAATTCAGTATTGGAAAAGGGTTTTTCCTTGCCCTCCTCTGAACACGTCAAATTAAGACACAAATGAACCCTTTCTTTTTGATTGATCTTACACAGTATTTTTGTGTCATTTACTCTAAAACTGTTGAGTACCAGCAATGATGAGTGTAATTGCTACATGTTCCCTTCAGTTATAAGACATTGTGTTCACATTACACAAATAATAATAAAATAGCACCAATTAGTGATGATATAAAAGCTAAAACTAATGAGTGTCTTCGCAATACAGTAAAGTAAGAGTATGAAGAAGTAATTCTCTGAAGCATATACAATAGGCACATTGACATGATCCAGACTTAGGATGTCTTTTGGTCCTGTTGCTAGGAAAACATCAAGAACATGTAATGTAAAAGTGTCATGCATTATTTGGAACTCAAATATTCTCAGTTCATTTTCAAGTAAATTCTTTTTCAGAAAACCTTTCTTTGTTGCTGATGAAATACACTCTCTTAGAGATAATGCTCCGCTAAAAAATAGAGAAAATAAACTCATTTGTAACCAACAAATTCATCCTATATTCATACATTTTGCTGTTGGTCTTCACATATATGTAAATACACATTTACAAGAGGAATGCAATAAAGTGACTAAACAAGGAGTTAAATGATTTCACAGAGGAGGGTCATACAATCCTAGTCTCATGAATAAACTGCCTTAATAAAATGCCTAGTGGATCACTTAATTATCTCCTCATTAATAGCATCCATTCTATCTTTAATTAATAGATTCAGAAGTGTCCTTCCTTAAAGGAATTTTAAAACTAGTTAGTCTTTGGCCAAACAGCTGGCTGAGGAGGTTGTTTTGTGACTCTGCAGTACGATATGAGTGAGACTCTGTGGATCTGACTCCTGGCTTGGACCGCGATTTATTAAACGAGTTATTCAGGGTGGAGACCCTGGAAGATGGGGAATGGATGGGTCTCCTAGGATTGCTCTTTTTTCCTTTGCAATCTCCGTTGAAGTGGCGTACAATCTCAACCTTTTTGGGTGAGAACTCTACAGGTGCTTTCTTTAAGTGAAGGCCCAGATTGGAAGATCCGATTTTATGCTTGGAGATTATTTTGTTGCTGACTGTGTCATCCTTTACTGATGTAAGCACTGGATAGTCATTGGGAAGATCACTTTTTCTTTGCCCATCGATATTTTCACACCTGTTAAGTCTGAACTTCTTTTTGACTCTTGGGTCAATGCCCAGATTTTCCCTTGCAGTTGGAGACTGTGTTCTCTGAGAGCTGTGAGGTGCCTTTAGTTCTTTCTTCTTCTTTTGTTGTTTGGTTGAGTCCTTATCTTCACATGTATTACAGTTGTTGGTGTGCCGTGCAGAATCAGTGGTACTAAGGCACCTTAAGTTATTTTCAAGACTTTGTTTCAAAGTTTCCTCAGATTTTACCACAGTTATGTGCTTAGCCTGGCCAGTAGCCAGCTGTTCAATGTCATGAGTGTGAACATCTTGTTTATTCTCATTTCTTTCAATGGAGAATAAAGTCTCGATTGTTTGATCCTGCTTCAAGTAGCTTGTCTCGTTTAAAGACTGCTTCACAGATGAGAATCCTTGCATGTCTTGCTTTGGAAAACTTGTATCTGTTTGACTGCATACTTGAATGGTGCATAAACTTGAGTCTCCCTGTTCACTTGAATTTTCAAGGTTTTCTGAGGGGTTTGTCTCGACCCCGTCTTCGTTTTGTCTGGAAAAGCTTGCAATGTTAACCTCTGAATCTAATAACGTTGTTGGAATTGTGCAACAGTCGTCTTCTATTTTAACGTCACAAATCTCTGTCAGAGCTTCTTTGTCAGTTGCACTGACTTCTCTGGTCTCATCCACTTGGATTTCATGAGATGGAGAAGAGCTTTCTTCCTCTTCTTTCAGCTCTGTTGAAAGACTCTGTTCTGCTGTATCAGTTTGCACTGTACACTCAATAATGTCCTTGGCAACTTCAGTGAAGTCTTCAGCTACATCTTCAATTTTCACCACACTGGTATTGTTTGTTTCAATAGAATGGTCCTCTGTACTATTCTGTGCAGTGTCATCTACGATTGACAACACTGATTTGATGCCTTGCATGTGTGATGATGTGATGTCCAAGCTGCTCACCATCGCCTTCCTTTTCTTGCTTGGTGGCATGTCAGATACATCATCTTTTGAATTAAAAGGTTTGCAAGGTCTCATTACTCCCCTGAATTTAAAGATCTTGTTCCCTCCGGCAAGGTGCTTCTCCATGTGACGATCAAACTGTTCCTTTTTGGAAAACGTGTAGTTGCAGGTACTGCAGATGAAAGACTTCTTAATTACATGCATGACATTGGCACAGAGCTCACAAGTATATAGTGTGGTATGCTTTGAGTCTGGCTCATCTGTCTCCTCATGTTTGTTTTTAAGGTGGTCTTTAAGCTCCTTTGACTCTTGGTAGGACACTGGACATTTATGACAAAGAAAAATCTTTTGCAAGCTGTGAACAACTAAGTGACGCTGGAGCTTAAAGGGCTTTGGAAACTGCTTGCCACAGTGGTGACAGTCCCTTGAAGGGTCTTTGCAATTAGGATGCATCTCAGCACTCTTGGAAGGAGTCTCTGCTTTAGGTAGAACCTCAAGAGTTGTCAGTGCACAGTGTTTATTTCCTCCCCCAATACTCGTTTTAGACTTCAGGCTTATGGAATCAAACTCCTCTGGAACCTTTGACTCTTGTCCATTAACATCTAAAGATGTTCTTCTCTCTTCCTTAGATGATGATTTAAGATTGTCGCCTTTTGTAGTTCTGCTGGGTCGGTGCTGCATTATTGAAGATATGAAGTTCTTCACAGCATTTTCTTGCATGAAACACCCAGGCATGTCCAAGAGGGAGCTCTGAGACTGGCCTCTTCGTGCGAACTGTGTGGCATGTTCACGCAGGTGTTCGTTGTACATCCACACATCTGAAATTTCTTTCAAGCACATGCCACAAGTCCAAACACCTGCTTTGTTTTTGGCGTGTTTCTCCCTGAGATGGTCCCTAAGTTGCTCTCGTGAGCTAAACTTGCGCTGGACACACATATAGCAAGTTGGGGGAGGTGATGGATTGTGTGAGAGCTTGTGGAAGTCAAGCTCACCTAAAGTGAGAAACCATGTGAAGCACACTTTGCATTTGTACTGCTTATCTTTAGGTTTAAGTCCAGGTTCAATGCGTTTTCTACACTTCCGCTCCACAGGCTTTTTGCAAGGTCTTTCAGGGTCTTTCAGTTCTGTGCATGCAATGGTCTCAAGCAAAGGCATATCTCTTTCAGGCTCAAAAAATTGTACAGGAATCTGAATTGTAGTGTTAAGGTTAGGTATCTCAGTGCTTGGTGAACAAGAGTTATCTTGAACACAGACCATTTGGAGAGGGCAGGCTGTAGCAGGAATCTCTGGTTTACAATCTTCCTGAGAAACTGTGTTCTCTGACACAATGCAATCATGCAAATCATCCTGATGCTCTAAGGGTTGTCTGATTGTGCCCTCTTTTTCACATACAAATTCTTGAATGCCAGACTCTACACTTTCCTCATAATCAGCCTGGTTATCCATTAGGTCATCTTTTGAATGATGCACGTTCTCCATAGAACTATTGGGGGTCATCTCATATTCACAAGGGTCATTTATGTCACTGGTAAACTTGTGCCCAATCTTGTTTTCTTTAGACTCATCATATGTATCAATAAAGGCATCAGTTGAAGGACAATCTGAAATTAAATGGGACAGTTGCTTTTGCTTTTTGTTGCTTTTGCCATAGACCCTTGCACATTTCTTTCTTTTTCTGTCATAATTTCTTGGGAATAATTGAGAAAAAGTGCTTTCGTCATCAAAGAAAGCCTTGAGATCAGGTGCTATTACTAAAGTTTCAGTAAGTGCATGACTGTTTTCTGTAGTACAGGTGCTCTCATGCTTGATATCCACAGAAGAATCCCCAAGTGGACGGTGAATATTTTGTGTCTGAACATAATTTGGCTTAATAGCGCAATACTTTGTCACAACATCGTCAAATGTGTCGCCTTCCTTATCCAATATAGAATGCCTTATGAAAGTTGTTTCTTCCATATGCTCTTCACTGCTGTTGGTTACTACCAGGCCGTTTTGTTCCTCCCTCACAGAGACTTCATGATAGCTATGACTGCTATCTTGGACCTGTTTTTCAGGTGACTTAGGAGAGTTTTGTTGTATCATTGGGGGAAAATCTGGAGCGAGAGCCTGCAATATATCTGTTTTAGTAGTACTGAGTATTTCATTTAAAAAGCTGTCTGGCTTTACCAGTTTTGGAGCAAACATTACAGTTCTTGTGTCCGCAGTGGTGTTAATGTTATTTGCCTTTTCATTTAGAGACGTTATTTGATCAATATCACAACTTCCTGGGATCTTCGACATATTGGAATCACTTGCAATCCCTTGAAAGATCGAATGTGAATCTGATTCTTGTCCATCTGAGATTTCACTCCTGTTTGTATGTAAAAGAAGTGCTGGACCTAAAACATCCATGCTACCTTTCAGTGCTTTTTCCGTTGGGTGTGGCATTAAAATTGGAATGAACATTTGACTGCTTATATTTAGCTTTTCAATGGGAGAAATTCCTTCAGTCTTTACTACATGCTTCATGGCTTTATGTCTTTTAAGTCCAGGTTGTGTACGAAAGAACATTGCACATACTTCACACTGAAATTTTCCTTGAACTGCATTCTGTGTACCACCCTTTTTCTGTGATGGTTTTGTCTCATTTGACTTTAAACTTGGTCCTTCATTTTGGACAGATGTGAATGTAAGACCCATGGATGGCGCTTTTGCACATTGTTTCAGAGGTTTAGGTATCTCCTTAACATCTGACATTGTTGACCTCTGCATTGCATCATGCTCCCTGGCGATCATCTTGTGGTCCAGCTTTTCAGAATCTGCTGTCTTGTGAAATTTGACATGCAGATCTATGTAATCAACCTTTTCAGGAGTAGGGTGACTAGCATCCATGTCAATAGCACTGTCTTCCCCAACTAGGTTACTGCAGGAAGCTGAGACACTTGAATATTTTATATCATTTTGGTTGTCATTTACAGAGGTTTCAGGTATATCAAGTCCAGTCAGATGGGCCTGAATATCTGGCTCTTGTTCATTTGCGTTATATGTTGGGCTGGATGATAATGGTTTGTCAAGAGAGAAACCACAGGCATTGAGAATATAACTGTCTGTAGAGTTCAATTTTACATCAGGCTGGTTATTTCCTTTGTTTGAACATTTAGAGGTGAAACTGTATTCATTTAAACATGTTTCACTGGAGTTTAGGGGGTTGAGTTTCAAATCATGCAGTGCACTTGTATCTTGAGAGGTATCCAGTGCCCCAGAATGCTCAGAAAAAGGTTGTTTTGAGATTTTGTCCACAGCCAAAAGTGTTCCAGGGCTAGAAATTTTACTCCCTGTAATTTCTGCTAAATCCAGATGGGAATTAAATGAATCATCTAATTCTGTTGTTGCTGGATCAAAAGTATCTGACTTTATATTGCCAATATTTATGAGATCCGAGTTATTGTCTTCCAGGGATGGTCTGCTTTTACTTAGTGCAGGGGTAACTGTGCTTGGTAGCAGACCATTGTCACTCAGCTCAGAAGGACTTGGGATAGAGTTGTAAGAAAACTCTGCCTGAGTCAAAATAAGAAGCTGAGGACTCTGCTCAATGTCCTTTTGCTGATTCTCTTCACATTGTGATTGCACAGAAAACAATGTCATGTCAGGCATGGCTCTCTCCACACTGTCTATACATTTTTGTTCATTTTGAACCTCAGGAAGATGTTTAGGAGAAACCACCTGCTGTGTTTGAATTAACTGTGAATGGGTTGACAAGTAGTCTTCACAATGAGGAGGTGTGATATTTGAAATGGGTTGTTGGATGTCTGGATCAGACGGACAGTCTGTTGTTCCACCTGTTTCTTGCCCATTGTCTTCAGAAGTTAATTCTGACTTTGCAATTAGAGCTGAATCTTCATGTATTTTTTCTACACACAGGGCATTTTCGTCTTTTAGTATGGTAGGAGATGCTGAGAAATTGAATATTTTGGAGAAGTCTGAATTTTGCATAGTATAATTTGAGTCCTTAATATCAAACTGCATATCACACCCAGTATACTCAGTTTGGCTGACAGAGGACCCACACTTGGCTTCATATATGGAGGCTGAAAACTTCTGTGAATCAATTTCATTTGAGTTCACACATGTAGTTGGTGGACTCTCAAATGAACTGTCCGCAAGCTGTTCATCATGAAGAGTGTCATTACTAGTTTTGTTTATGCAGACCTTTGACTCAGAAACTTCACTGTTCGTCTCTTCTAGTGTAGAGGTGTTTGTGTTAAATGCCTCGACTGAGAACTTTGTTAGCTCTGCTTTTGTGTTTCTAGATTCTATATTTTCAGACTCATTTTGTCCAGAGTATTTATTGTCTTGTTTTTCATGTTCTTCAGGAACCACACTCTCTTGATTAGGAGATGACTGAGGTGATGTAAAACCTGAAGATAAAGAATCTGAGATCACTTCCAAGCTTTTCATCAGATTTTCTGTGTAGATTTCATGCTCAAGCATCTCCTCTGACTTATCTAAGCAGTCATTCTCTGTTTTGTCCTCTGGTTGCGTAGGTGAAGCATTTTCTGTGTTCAAAACAGTGAGCCCTATGCTGTCCTTCACATCCAAATGGTCCTGTTCTGAATCATTTGGTGTGTTGATAGTAGAGGAATGAGTCGGCGTATGGAGACCTTGCTGTCCGCACATCAATCCAAATGGGAGCGGACTAGACCATGGCAAGTCAGGTTCTGAGAACAGCGCTGATTGTGAGTCAACTGGTCTGGCAATTTGCAAGTTCTCTGTGGAACAGTTAATCTCTAAGGTACTGTCATCTTCAGTGTCAGGGTCAAGTCTCAGTGGAGAGAATTTGCTCATTGTTAACTGTTTTGGAAGCTCACTGTCTAATGGAGGAGGGCTGCTGAGCTTGGCTGTTTGCAGCTGACTCTCAAGCTCTGTAACAATCCTTTTTATTTCCAGATCATCAACTGACATGCCACTGTTGAGATTAGGATTGTAGTCCATTAATTTCTCTGGCAGAGCAAATGGGACATGGTTAAAATTGGTCTTATTTTCATTTGAGTCAGAGTCCTCTTTGTACTGAGAAATCTCATCTGGCAGCACAGGAGTAACGTCAACCATCAGATTCCAGTCTCTCTGCTCTAAGAACGGTGAGAATGACGCCTCAAAAAGTTCCTTCTTGTCTGTTGTGGTTTCCAGAGGACTAAAGCTCTCTTTGGCAAGCTGAATATCTGGATAAAGGTTGCTCTCAAAACCTCCCACTGAAAGGTCACCAAACATTGACGTTGTGTCAAAAGAAAGGGGCGACTTTATAAGACTCTGATCAGGATAGGGAATGAGACATTGACCGTTCTTTTGTGCTGTAGCATCATGGAGTTTTGAAGGTGATAAACAGACTTTATCCACAAGTGAACTGCAGAAAGGTGGGGGGTCAGGGAATAAATCATTTGAGCTTCTGCTGACTTCTTCACTTGATACGCTGTCATTGCTGGCTTTCTCAAAAATGGGTGCTGACAATTCAGAATTATTTGTTCTTTTCTTGTGAGATTTACCCTTTGATGTGACAACATCTTTTTTGAGTTTAAACATATGGCTAGAATCTCTATTGTTGGTGGTTTCCATGGAATTTGGTGTTATACCAGACCCTCTTGGTGATGTGACATTTTTTAGATAATCTTTTTTGAATGGCTCATCTGTGGTTGCATGAGTTCCTGCCTCAAAACCAAAGTGGTCCCCCTTTTCCTCTATTTCCACTCTGGTGGTTTTGAATCTGGCAAGGCTGACAGTACTTTTTGTCATTGTATGCTCTGATGCAGTCTCTTCAGTCTTGCAGATAATGCTTGAACATTTTGAAGTAGTGAATCGATCCTTGTGCTCAGTGAGTAGTATCTTATCAGTGCTGTACCTTTTTGTATTTTTCGTAAAGGTCAATGCCAGTGATTCTTCGTATGCATTCTGTTCAAGAGAGTCTTGATCTTTCCTTTGTACTTCTATTCGTTTCTCAGAGTCAGAATCTGTATGATCAGTACTTTTTGGGCTGCTAATGCTATCGCTGCAAATACTTATCGATGTGCTCAGTTCACTGCTTGTTGAAGACCTACTGCTCCGTCTTCTGAGCCTTTGGTGACCAGGGTTGTCTTTCATCAAGGAAGGAGAGACATCCAAAGCTTTCTTGGGATCAAAGCACTCATTTTTGTTTTGTTTCCATGAACTTTCCCGGCTCTTGTCAGCTCGAATTCTCCCCTTGCACTCCTTAGTGTATGTGTACTTGCAACGAATGCTCTGGCTGAGACGCCCTTGACTGGCTATCTTCACGGGCTCACAGTCATCGTCTGAGTCAGAAACGTAATCGTACTCCCTGAAAGTAGGGTTCTGCACTGCAGGAGTAACTCTCTCCATTACAAGTGAAAACTGCATGTTTTTGGTGCCCTTCACATGAAGTTTATGCAACTTGTTTTTTTGTTGAACAATTTTGTGTATAAGCTCTTTGCTCCAGCTTCCACCACCTGTCCTCTTCCTTTTTCCTTCTGTTGGTATTGGTTTTTGAGCTGTTGGACTTTTACTGGCACAGGTGGATGTTGTTTTCATTAATGCTGTGCTACTCTGCAAGCTTTTAAGTCCACATCTTGCAGAAAACTTGCTTGATAGAAGAAACTTTGAACCATAATCATTTTCCTCTTCTCTTTGCTCTGACTTTCTTGTTTCCCACTCTATTTGTGTGCAGTTCGACTCCTGTGACTCTGTTGGAGAGGTTTCTGCTTTGAGGGCTTCCTTTTGTGTCAACTCAAGTTGGCTTTCTTTGAAAGGGCTATTTGTGAGTTTGCTGTCTGAACTAAGGCTGTGCAAGTCGGAGTCAAAAGGATATTTGCTGGGAGCTTGAGATCTCGCGCTGGGTGTTGATTCACTGTTCGTTCGACCTTCAAATGTTGTGGAGTCTTTGGTAGTCAAAGTCTGTCTTGTTGATGTGCATTTAGTTGTGGTGAGATCATCATCAACAAATGCATCAATAAAGCTGCTATCAATTTCTGCATTGTCTGACTGATAGCCTAGTCCGTTCAAAGCCTCTGTGATAAGGCTATCCAATTTGGGATCTTCCATTTCTAAATCCGGCAGGGGTACAGAGGGTAGCATCAGTTTCATTGGATCATCTTTTATGTCTCCTTTGGTTTCATTATCTGGCACTATTTCTCCATTCTTGTTTAGTCCGAGCAGAGACAGATGCAAATCTGAAGAACTTCTCAAAATTGTGTAACTGGATCCAGATGAAATGGCTTTTGTGTGGTCCGTCTGAAACTTTCTTATGTCTTCCACTTTTGCCACATCTTTAAAGTCATTTTGTGCAAAAGCATGCTGTCCACAGTATTGCTTATGGTCAAGAAAAGAGACAAGGTTATTGAAATTCTGATCACATTGCTTGCATGTCAAAAGCACATCCAGTTGGTCAAGGTTTGCTGAGACTAATGATGTGGCGAGTTGGTGGGCAGAATACGGAGGTGGGGGATGGTTTTCTGTTCTGTAGGTCTCCAGACAACCTTTCCCGCTGTCCATGTTGGACTTAGATTGCCTGTTATGTGACATGAAGCTTGCAATATTCTCTTTGGTTTTTTCCTGTTTATAGTGCAAGCCTCTGGATGCTTCTGAATGATAATGATGCTGGTTGGTTTTAGTGCTGCTAGATGACATCATTGCCTTGTCCGGTTGCTGCTGATAAAACTGAGGGGACAGAACCTTTGAAATTTGGCTGTCATCAGAGTTACTGGTGACCGAGTTTGTGGAGGCTGGTGAGAGTGATGAACATGTACTGCCAGATGCTGGATTTTGAGTAGGTGATTGTGAAGGAGAATCATATGGTGAGACAATCTTTAGCCCTAAGGGTGCTACATGTAATGGAGGGTAGCTACAGTTTCTTGACGATGTCACTGGCACCGAGGGGTTAATACCAAAGTATAATGACTTGTTCTTGGCATCACCAACTTGGGCTTGATTTGTATCTACCTTGTTTGTAAAATGACATTGTGGAATTGTGTTGCAGCCTTGCTTGACACTGTCCTGCCTTTGGTTTGAAAAGCCCTCATTTATCTTTTTGTTGAGAAAGCTATTAGAGTCTTTCTGGTTGTTGTTTTTGTGTGGCTTATTGTCATCTTGCCAGTCTGATGAACCTATCAAAAAAGTAAGCTGCTGATTGCTCAGTTGCCTGGATAGATCAATCCTGTTTTGGTTTGGCATGGCAGACGTGAAACGTATCTGCTGCCAGGGCATACAGCCATTAATGCTGTTTTGTCTCTGTTCTGGTGCTGGTTGGTACTGAAAGGGGTAAGACGTAGAGGTCTGGTCTATGAGTGGTGGTGGGAAGGCTTTGTTTGGCCCTTCCCATGGGTGTGATACCCTGACATGGTGTTTAGTTACACTTTTGTCAAGCGGCCCTGGGCTGATGTGAATACTATTATGTGGAGGGCTAATGACATGTATTTGGGAACTGGATCCTTGTGCAATATTCCTAATATGATGAACACTGCCTTGAATAAGAACTCTCTGACTGGTGCTGCCATTTTTAAGATGGCAGCCTCTCTTGCCCACTACCGCAAAGTCTGTATCCCTGTTGTCTACTGGACAAAAAGCATTCTCTGTAACACTTTTACTCTGCTCGGATTGACGAGTGCTCAATACTGAGCTCTCATCATTGCTGGGTACAGATGACTGTATACCATGTTGTGTCTGCATGTACTGGGGTGGTTTAGAGTTTACCTGGTATGACTGCCTGTCCTCTACCTGGTCATTACCAAACTGTGCATTACTTTGCATGGCCTCTTGTCCCTCTGCAGAGGGTGGAAAGGAAAACGAATTATGAGAAACCTGGTTAGGGGTAAGAGAAATGTCAATGTAATCTTGAGACTGTGTGTTTCGATCACAGGGAAAGGAATCTGAGGCTGACTCCTCTAACAATGGATATCCATACTGAAATGGCATAGGCATAAAAGTACCATTGGTCTTGTTCGGCTTTTGTGAAGCAAGTCCGAAAGTGTTTCTGAAAGTCCTGTCTGGAGACTGCCATGTGTCCGTTTCGCTCAGTTGAAAGTCAGGGAATAAAGTTTCATTTGCAGTTTGTGTGCTGTTGCTCTCGATTGGGCTGGGCTTTTGTTGCTGCTGTGGTGGATTCTGGTGAGCAGGTCCTCCAGAGGGGGCGGCAACAGTCTGTGAGGTATAGCTTTGGCAAGTAAGGTTAGGCGAGCTGTCCTGGAAGCATCTGAACTGTAGGTCTTCCTGCTGCAGTTCAGCCTCTCGCTCTGGAATACTTGGCACATGGAAGCGGTAGCTGCCTGAGACAGGACCCCTGCTGGACTCAATCTTCTTTGGAGGTGAGACTTTCTGCTGGGGATAGGCTATCCCAATTGTGGGATTCGAGCGTGGGTTTGTAATACTCAGTCTGTACAACTGCTGTGGGTTGCCACGCTCTCCTTTTCCTGACTTTTTACTCTTGTCTCTATTGCGACTCTTTCCACTCGGCGACTGAGGACTCTCCTTGCTGCTGGACCATGTCCTGTTGCTGTTAAAAGAATGATTTTGTAGTGACTTAAAATCAATCTTTCCAGCCTGCTGTGGCCGAATCACAGCCTCACGTTGCTGCGTGTTGTCTCTCTCTTTTTCTGCAAACTTAGCAAGATTGTTCACAGCCTGTGGCTCCAGACTCACGTTGTGAAAGTGCTCTTGGGACTTTTTTAAGCTTTTATTCTCCACAGCCCCCTTATCCTGTTTTTTGGACTCATTATTCAGCTCTTTGGCAGCCAAGGGCTGTTTAGTCTCTTCAGTCATGATGCCGGTGTGGCTAGTTTAGCACGCTGGTCCTTATCTGCACAGGCTGCGACATGGACACATTGTGTTCCAGTCAGAATCAATAGGCCTGCGGTAACAGAAGCTCAAAGCACAGGATTATTTTCTCTCTTCCTTATCTCTTCATTTCCCTGATGTTGGAATGTTCATCTGTCATCTTGTTCTGAAAATAGAAGAGAGAGGATAAAAAAGTCAGTTTTCACTTGTTTACATTAAAAATTTCAAAAACATATTTAAGCCAGTTGTCTTTATCAATAAATCATAAATACACACAAAAGCAATCACTCAGGTGATACAAAGATTTATTTTGCAGCATTGAAAAATAGACAGATGAAGCAATTCCATTTCTCACCTACAGAGGGCGGAATTGCATCAGTTTTGGCACACAGTAGGCCTACTTCTCATTCATATAAATCAACAAGAATTGCAAATTAAAGCATGGACACACAATATACAGCACTAGCTACTACGACATACAAATCAGTGAAAAGACACGTAAGTGTGTTTGACCTTCTTTGGGTGCTCCAGACATTGCTTATATTCAGGTTTACTTTGGCTAAGAGTGTTTTGGCTGTGGCCAGACTATAAGCAGCTGAGAGTTTGGCAGTAAAGTGTTATTTTTCTGCTTGGAAAATCTATGTATACAGCGTCTTTCAAGTGTGTGCTTTGAGTAGCTGACCCTAGGAAAAATAATGTCCAAAGAGACTATTAGTGCTTTTGAGGCCATTTGGGGATGGAGGGGATAGACTATCACAGATCAATACTTGCTTCTCATTCACTCACTTGCACATCCACAAGAGGAAAAGCAGTGGGGGAAAATGTAAAGATGTGACCTACGAACATTGTGCAAAAACCTTTTTTTTTTTTTTGCAGATTACTTTTTATTGAATCTTTTTTTCCCTCTGTTTTCTCCTAGAGGCAACAAATTCTGGACCAAAACCCACAACCTTATCACATGATTTATTTTTCCCTGTGGCACACATGACCCAGCATCCATAATGGTATGGTACACGAGCAAAATTAAAGAGCACTAACAATAGATCTGCGTCATATGGCGAGAAATTGGGGAATGTCGGTCAAGCTACATTTTGCCTCCTTCACTTTCACTTATCACCCTATAACCTAACCTTTCATCTCATTCATACCTCCCACAAACAAGTGCACTGCTGTATATAATTCAGAAATGGGTTGTACTGCAACTTTTGTAAGACAAACGACTGTGTAATCCATCTTGACATCTATTTACTTCCATCTTAAATGCCAATACATTACCTTTGCCCTCTCACAGATTTCTTCCACAATCACTGTTTTTCCTGTCAAATTTAATATGCTTTGTATATGCAGAGCAATCAACTTGTTTCCTTGACAAGGCCACGGGCAACAGTGCTGGTCTCATCTTTTGATAAAATAGTGTAAGGTATGAGAGCTCTGCTATGACTCGTTTTAAAAACATGTGAGCTACGCATTAGATTTCTTTTGAAGCAAACGGGGCATTTTGACAGACGGGCAATTCATAACCTTGAGTGTACAGTGAGTATCTCACTCTTAAAGTATGACAGCGTGACTGATAAGGGTGTGGCTCAACATACCTGACCTAAGAACAAATCCCTGAAGCACTTTGTTAAAAAAAGAAAAAAACATGACACACATTGACTCCTAAGAGCCACAGATCTTCATATTGGCAGAGATGACTGGAAATAATAGACCATGTAAATCAGTCTGTTTCACCCGGAGAAAGGACCTTTTAGATCTGGTTGCTCTTGCTCAAGCATATCACTCTGCCAATTCATAAATAATAAGCCCATTTAAGATTATTGATGAGAGTATTCCATATTAGAGGCAACTGCAAATATAAACTATAACTGTGACTATTTTGCCTGCTTTAGGACTGTTTTACCTCTGGCTACAGAAAACCTGAGGCTTAATAGCTTAGAATTAACATACCTATTCATTTTTGTTGCTGTAGAAAGGATTAACATCCATCTTAATATTTCAAGCAGTATCATAACTGAACCTAAGGTTGATTTCTGAAGGAATGCACTCCTATCTGATTATACCTAAACTCTAAAAATGACAAATCTTGTGACAGATGTGACAAGTGCTTCAAGTTAATGTCTTTTGGATGTTAAAAAAAATAACTAAATATACCTATGAACTATTCCTTTAAACACCTGGGGTCGGCTATGCCGCTGGGGGAAGCGAGTGGATTTTGATGCTGTTGCACTGAACGGCACTTTATTTTTTCAACAACTCTGCTTTCGGTGTCATTCTTCTCAAAGGCTATCTTATCTATCCCATCGTCCATCTGGCTCTGGTATTTAGCAGGTTGGTCTGGAGTCCGAGCTCTGCCTGGGTTTGGATCTGACTGTGAAAAGTCACATCCCCCCTCCAGCTCCTGTCATAGTCAAAGCTGGAGTGTCTATTCGTTTCCCTACAGCCCGAAGGATGACTCAACTCCACTCGACTGCTGGGAGCACCCTGCCGAGGAGAAGCTTGATCTGGCCAGGAGCCATACATCACGTCTCCCTCTGTGTTTGCCCAGGCCGGCCAGCCCCCTGGAATGGCCACAGAGGGGAACACAAGCTGACTGTGACAACAAAGACTACAGTTGCAGGACTCGCAGGGGCCTACTAGAAGTATCACCAAAGCCAGAGCTGTCAGCATACAAAGAACGCAGGGTCATTTATATCCTCACAACTGTCAGTCTGACTTCTCCACCCTATCTATACTCTTCCTGCAACCAGTCCTCGCCACACACAGACCATGAATTAATGCCCTTATCCATCCATACTCTATTTAAAGTGCATTTTTGGTGAAACGTTAACTCTCTGGTAAGCCAACTTTATTTTTTTTCACTCATGAAAGATTAAAGTTTATGAGAACTTGGCCAGGAAATAAAGAGTGCCCGTCACACATTGCGCTGAAAGTATGACTTGATATCAAATCCCGTGAGAGTAGTCTGAAAATGGCTCCATAAAACAGCATTTTAGGCAGTTTTATAAGTCAATTAAGGCAAGCTTGTGTGTTCCACAGCCCGGGTGTCAAATCAGCCTGCCCACACAATACCAAAAGCTCCATATGGTTGTACCACACATGCACCCACTTGAAGCCAGAGAGAAAGTTCATTTAGTTTGCAAGTCAAATAATACACATAAACATCTTTTGCAAGTGAACACAATCTCAAATGCTAATTATCTAGTGTGTCTCAGACATTTATCCTGCTGTTTTCCTCAGAGGAAAGCTAAACCGTTTAATGTCTTTGAGAAAACCTTAATTTCCTGAGATACATTCTGAGAACACCTCTGAGAAAATATCCTGTCAGATATCATCTCCAATTAAACCTTCATTAGTCCTTCTCTGTCTCTTTCCCTTGGCAATCCTTCTATTTATTACGGCGTATGGAACCCAAGCAATTACCTGTCCATTACTTTGGCGTAAATTAATTATAAATCGTCTTTATGACCTTGAGGTGTGAACTCTTGGGGTCTGAAATGATTTGTTTGTTTCTAATGGTATTGCTTTTACTCCTGTGTGTGTAACTTAGACTAAATTCTGATAAATGTACACATGATTCACGCCTGACACAGTGCACCCGGATTTCCCAGCCAGCACTTAAGAACAATATGTTGCAGGAAGCCAAAACTATCACTACTTTTCCACTAAGAAGGAAAACACTGGCATTAGCCAAAGCCTTACACAAAATACAGAGAAGCTGACATGTTAAATAAGAAACCTATAGTGACAGTGTCCATCTTTTATACTGTCACACTTGCACACTGTAGATTTATTATTAGAGATTGTAGAATCAAAACACTGCCTGTGTAGGTAGTTACTATATTTTGGATGCGAGTCATAAACTACGTTTTTGCCATTTACAGGATGCTCTACAGGGTACAGCTGGCATTTGTAGGAATGGTGAGCAGGCTTCGAGACAAAGCTCCGAAAACAAAGAAGGGTCCATCTGCGATAGCGCTGCTCAAGACAGCACATCCTCTAGAATCCTGCACCTTTAAACACAAAGGCTCCTTGTATCTCCCTGTAAGCCAATAAGGAGTGTTGGGTGGCCTCTCTGACACTGTCAGCTTTTTCCAGATGCTCACTGCTCCTCAAAGAGAAGGGAAGGGGAGAGACAAAGACAACAAAAAGAGAATCTTAAAGGCTGGGAGGATTATGACAGACCCTCATGGGATGATGGGACTGCCTCTCATCTCACAGGTAGCAGCTAAATCGCTTTAAGTCTGCACTGCTCGCGCCAAAAACACAACACGCCCACACACCTGGTGCTCTGCCAGAGTAGGCGACTATTAGCCAAATCGGCCTTCAAAAGAATTAGCCCTTTTTATATTGTTTTTTGAAAACATCCATTATTTAAGCGATTTGCCTACGTTTTTAGACGCAGACTAAAGTCAACAATGAGTGGCAGCACTTTTCAGTATTCCGCTTGCATTCTAGTGTGAATTACCCAGCCTAATTCTTCATGACACTTAAAAATAACTCATTTAGTAAAAGTGTTTGATATGCAGATAATAAAGAACTTTTAATAGTAGCTTAGAAAGCAAACACAGCTGCAGTAGCTGACAAACCCATTTATTTTTAGTTTTTGGCATGCACGATAGCTAACGGGTACCAGAAGGACGTATATCAGATTTTGTCCCACTTTTTTAAAAGGTTACATTTTAGGATGCTATGACATTACTGACAGTTGTGCTAGACGGTTACCTCATAACCATCCTTTCCAGAAATGTGCTGAGCAGTGTGGAGAAGAATTTTCGATAGAGATAGGAAGCATTCATGCGTTTGTGTTGTGGGGGTAGAGCATAATACCAGAAGCTCCCCTTTTATCCCCCTTCAAACTTTCCCTTTCCAACCCCAGACCAGACCATTTTTACTATGTAATTTCTGACCCAGTCTGTTTCCATATTGCTAACCACAGCATTCCATAAACATGATGGAATCTTTGTTTCAGGCAGTTTAAAAAGAGATTTTCCCCATTTTTGACACAATTTCCCGAAGGCCTACAAGGATATGGAACATTACTCATGAGTCGCGCAGCGAGCGAGTGAGAAAATGTCTTGCGTTAACAATAGATGGTTAAACTAATGGGACATTAATAAGTTGAGAAGAAGGTCAGGCTCCTAGTCTCATTATGAACCTGTTGACCTTGAGCATTATTAGCACTAATTAAGCCCTTTAAAATATCAGCTTCCACTGATCTTTCCTCTTTCAGGCCAGAGGATTTTGTCACTGTTCTGAATCAGCTTTATTTTATTAACCGTAAAATGAACTTCATCAAGGACGAAAGAAGAAAGTGATACATGATCGCCGCTAATGACTAAAATGTCCCCAAACGCTCTGAACTGGATACAAAGACGTCCATCTGCGCCCGGCATGAGATTATATTTATTCATTAATCTGTTACAGCTATTTCATTCATATAATGTGTACATTCTCCACCACTTCAGCTCACTAGACCCCTGTTTTCAGAGGAAATTCTCTTAATAGTTGATCATTTATTACGCTGAAACCTTTTTCAATAAAGCTAAAATCAGACTTATGTATTGTGATCTTGCTTAAAGAAAGAGACATAGAGAGATTGAAACTTTAAAACACTAGCCAGTGGACATGATTCTAGAAGCCTGGCTCAAGCCAAAGATAAGTGAGCTCTAGAAGTTTGGCAACGAGTGCCGTTTACTTCCACTTTTCTTTCATATCCTCTCAGCAGCTCTCAAAGACAGAGGACAGCCCAGCACCACATGAGCTAAACTCCCTTATTCTTCGGCTCAATGCCTGTATCAACTAAAACGCTGTATGTTCAATTGACGTTGAGGTTCAGTTAGGGCCAAACGGAGGGAGAGTGGCAGGGTAGATAACTCAGCGCCTAAAAAGGGAATTACCTTTGCCCAAACAATTCTGTGATTAGAATCAGTCACATTGTATCACTTTTTATATGGGCTTTTCCCTCTTTATTGGATAGACGCCATTAGGCAAGAGTAGAGGGTTGGGATATGCTTTATTAACTTGTATCTTCCACATGAATACCACAGATCTACACTGAGTTTTGTACTTGTCCCTGTTACTGGTGTTTATGTTTTTAGGTGTGGACCGGGTGGGGTCTTGTGTAGAGATACAAGATAAGGGACTGCAGTGAAGAATGCAAAAGTTTGGCTCTCTGCCCACAGGCTAATGAACTCCGACCTCAAATTTTGGGATTTCTGTTTTTAACAATCCATGAGACATGACTCTGCAAGATGTCTAATATATAAATATCTGTTGTCTGCATCTGTCCCTGTTGTCTGCATCTGTCCCTGATTTCTACTAACTTTTCAATCTGAAGAGCCTCGGTGCACAAACCCATTAGTTGGAAAGAATGTGAGCATGAGGTCCACAGACTTTCAATTTATACCTGCGTTTATATTACAGGCTAAATTATTTTGACAGTTACATGGCTAATATGTTGTCTTGTTTAATGTAGTCTTAAACAACACATCAAAATGCACAAAACAAAACTTAAAGCAAAACAGTATGCATGCATGCAAAAATTCAGATTCTCTGCCTTTACTGCAGAATTGAAAGGATTGATGAACAGGAAGTCAGACATTTCCTATAAAGTCAGCACCATCAACTTTGATTAATGATGTAGGAGGAAGGAGCAGGTTCTAAAAAAGTCTCTCTCGATAATCATATTTCCAATTTGCCTTCTGCTAAAAGCTACAGTTCTTCAGGTCAGCTGTTGATTTGACTGAACTAAAAAGGACTACCTAATTACTGAACAGTGACTCTCCACATTGGATGATATTTTAAAGCACTATTTACAAGAAAAAAAAAAGGCAAAGACATTTTATTTAGCTCAGCAGTGGGTTCTATTAAATTATTTATAAATAACATTAGTCATGATTAAGCTAAGGCAAGAAATCAAAATACATGTTTTATACAATTGCCTGTATAACAGATCTACATGGTATGGTTTTATGCAAAGTCCAATTTTATAGGTGAAACTTAATAGTAATGCTAATAAATATTCTGATAAATTGAAATCATAGAAATACATGTGTTTTTCGTAGTTGTGGGATTTGAGCACTACTGATCGGGCTGCAGGGATACAAAAAGGTTGGGATATACTGATCTTGGGGTGGGGGGGTGTTTAAAACCACATGTCTGTTCTGTGTGGATTGGCTGCTTATGTGTTTACCTTCAAATTAAGTATTGCACCTTTCAGGGCCTTTTGATTTAATTACAAATTTTCCCAAGTTGTTACAAAAGGGATTCCATCCAGTCTGTGAGAGTTATAACTAAGGTTGGTCCTGAGTTGACGGGCCGTGTGAAGGGTGTTTGTGGCTTGAGGCAAGTCAAGTCATTCTTTCTACACAGGAAAGTACAAAATCAGGGTCAAAACAATGGCGTGCAAAGTAATTTCTCTTGGTGTTAAAGGTTAAGTGGCACTGGAAGGGAGTGACATTTAGGGCGAGTAAAAAAAAAAGGTAAAAGGTGAAAGCTTGAAAAAAAATTTACAGAAAGGACGGATGAATCAGGAGAATGTACGAAAAAGAACTGAAAGAAGAATGAGAAAGCAAGGAGGTCCACTTACAGCCATGGATAAAATTCCAGGCTTGCCACTGAAGCAGCCTCTGACTCCTTAAAATAAAGGATGGGCGTCAGTGTGACGAGAGCTTCATTCAGCCACTTGTCATTATTCCATTTATTTGTCAAATTCTATTTAAATTGTCCCTGCAGGCCAAAAAACACTAGTCGGCTAGCCAACAGTAGAAGGGAATTCCAGGCAATGAACGGGTAGGTCAGTTCGTACCCACATTTTCCTAAAGCATGCCTCCTTTAAATAGTCCAAGGAAATGTCCAAATGACCTAATTACAACTCAGCCTTTTTTAAGTATACCAGTCAGTGTGATGCTTTATTGGAAGGAGATGACAAAAACAATTTAAGTTGAGAAAATGCCATGCAGCCACCTAATACAATTTATTCCAGTTAATTTTGGACCAACGGATCACTGGAAGATTTTATGAGTGCTTTTCTGTCTGAGGAGTGTCTTATAATGGTGAGAGCTACTAAACTGAATAATGTGGCTATGCACACACAAACTCTCATGCACACATGCGATAGGAAACAGAACCACAAGGTGCCTCAGACGAATGCTGTTAGCTGCTTCTGGAAACAATAACATGCTTTTAAAAACGCAGTCATACCGCACCTACCAAAGACATGTCTGCTTACACTTTTATACACAAGTCTTTAAAAACAACATCCTTTGCATTGAAAGACAAAATAGTCTTTTTAAGAAATTACCGAAACACTGCGTTATTTTATATGATGGAATTTATCGGCATTGAGCTGGTGACCATTGCGTGAAGCACTTTTATGTGTTGCACAGATGCTATATAAATACAAACAGGAAAAACACACAGTTATGACACTTTCAACCCTTTATGTCCGGTTTGAGTCAAAGACAGACATTCAGCAAGTGACAGAATATGTAATTTCTTTCTCAAAAAAAGCGGTACTTAAGCTGTATACTTTGGTGACTAAGATTGCCAACTCCACCGCTGAATGGCTTTCTCTCTCATATGTTGAGTCTTTGAGGCTGGCGGTGGGGTGCTAGTGCATGCTGGGATGTCCTTGGTGTGAGCTGCTGTTTATGTGGCCTGAGGACTGCCTGATGTGTCGCTGCGATGGAGTGAGAGACCGCTGTTGAAAAGAGTCTCTGTGCAGTGCTGCGAGATCACCTTACACAGCCACTTCCTGCTTCCGCCCCCTTTCCTCACAAGCGGCCCAGTGTACCCACTTGGCCAGTGAGGGAAAAAAAAAAGGCAATACAGAGGGGTTCAGTACGCCCGGCAGTGCAGCACAGGACCCCATTCATCTTCCTTTGCTGTTCCAGGATGACTTTATTTTTCAAATTCACAAATATTTCCCTGTGAAAGCCCTTGAGATTCAGGAGAGCCTATGCTTGACTTTTTTCTCTCTGATCTGAGGCACTGTTTGGGTCCTCGTTGCGTGTGTTATAAAAATCCTGTCATGTGCAGTGTCAGTCACTGCAAGGGGTCTTAAAGGGGCTACAAAGGTCCATCAAGATGTCTAAGGGAAGTCTGGAAGGTTACTTTTCCTGAGAATGAAGAGGACTCAATCAAGTCAATCCAGTCCTGGTGGTCTTTTTGAGTGGGTGGCTCACAAAGAAGGGGGTTGGTAGGATAGGTATGGAAATGAAATTGGGTAGAAGGGTATTAAGGTGCTATTCCTGGAATTACAGAGCACCATCTGGCCCTGACCACAGACAAGATTGTGATAGTGGGGCACACGGTATTTGTGCAGAGGCCCTTGTCCAGGTGGAACAGGGAGGCAAGGGTGTTTAAGATTCCTGGGGAAATGGCAAAGTGGGTGAATAACTGGGAACACAAACAAACCCAGGGGCATTAATGGAGAGGCCACGAGGGCCTGGATGTTTTTCCTTCTCTACACTTTGCTCATCTAATGAGAGAAAGTGGGGGCGTTGAGAAAGAACCATTTTTTTCCCTCCCTCTCTACAGTTGCCGCACTCCCTGTCAATGAACACAGCTTAGATTTCTTTAAGCTTAAGACACATTTACACAAAACAGCACCCGATACGTCTACTCCTGACGGGGGGATAGGAAAATATTCACCCAGTGCTGCTGGCTTCCTCCCTGGGTTACCCCTTGGATGTCAGCCCCACATCACAGAGAGAAGAATGACGCTCTGTACAGTGGCTGCATGGAACTATTCATAGCTGTTAGTATGGCCACAGACAGCATGTACAACCAACTGAGATATTCTGGAACAGAACTGGTACTGATCCACTCTCTGTAGCACAGAACTGGTATTGATGGTCCACTCAAAACAGACAGACCCAGCAGTCATTCTCACAGGCTGGTCTAGGGTCAGCAGGATCTAGGTTTGTTGGCAGAGACCCCATTGAGGTGGGCTGTGCTGGGTTCAGTAATAAATTGACCTGTTTATTGACAGAGTGACTGGGTTGATCAGATCCCATTAAATCTCTCATCATTCTCTGTTCCTTGTTTGGCTTAACCAAATATTTTTCCCCATTATGCTAATAGCATGAAGTATTAAGAACGTAAAAATACTCTCTTGTGGAAAAATCCAAGGTAGAAATGATTTTCCATTTTTGTATTGGTTCAAAATGGCACAAAAAATGGATCAACACACAAATTCTAATCACTTTAACCACAACTTAGCTGAGAAGATGTGGGATGAGCAACACTGATACACTTTCCTGCAGAGTTTAGTTCCATCCCTAATCAATCACACCTGCCTGTAATTTTAATTTCTGCAGGATTGTGACCCTTTATGACCAGAATAAGCACATCCCTGGGATAGACACAGTGCGTTAGTTTAGCATAGAGGTTAATGTTGAAGGCTACTGAGCAGCAAGTAATGGGTTTTCACCACGTGCCCTTGATGAAGAACACGTTTCCTTAAATCTTGTCCTGCAGTTTACCTTCAACCAATCAAACACACCTAAGGAAGCTAAATCAAGCTCTTCAAGATCTATAGGAAGGTTTATCAAGGTTTGTGCTAAACTCAATGGACTTCCAGGACAGGATTTAAGGACCCTGATCATGACACTTCAAGGAGACCATCGCTTTAACAAGATTGCTGCAAGTTATTTGAGACAAAAGCTTCTGCTAAAGGGCTTCTTAATAAACATGTCCAACTCTAAAGGAATGTTGCACTAATTCAGGTTACTTTTCCTCCTCATATTAAAACAAACTTCAGGCAGCATTATGCTTCCAAGCGTAGATGCCCAGAGGTGAGCCACTGTCTGTGCCCCCCTCCTGAGTGGGCAGCTTTGGCTCATTTTGGGTACAGTGAGTATGAACCTGATGCCCAGCTGCAACAAGTGTCCTCTGTCTATTAGACCAATGTAGACTTTCAGTGGTTCAAGGGAAGCAGCCAAACCAAAGCAAGACCTGGAGCTAGATTGAGCATAGATAGAGTGTGACTAACTAATTCATAGTTTTCATACTGTACATGCCACAAATAGCATATAATCTCAATCATCACTCAACTCTTTCATTTTGTGGTATGTCCAGTGGTCTGTGCTGGTAACAGAAAGGTGGCAAGTTCGAACCTCACAAGGTGCTGTCCATGAAATGTGTAGTGTAGGAGCAAGGCACTTTGTCCCAGGTAGCAACAGGAGAATTTCTCTGTAATGTGTTTACTGTAAATTACTTTGTATGTATTTGTTTACTAATACAATTAGCTGTACCAAGTTTGGTTGCTTCTCAAATATCCATAAATCTAATTTGCATTGCAGAAAACAATGAACAAAGCACAGATAAATAATCACAGAAAAATAAAGACTGTGACCAATTGATTATTACAGCCACAATGATAAAACCTACTTATTTTAAATTCTGGAAGTAACATTTACTTTCCATGCCAGTCGTTTTCTGATAAGGACCCTTGGGCCTCAGGTGAGAGTCAAGAGACCCTTCTTACAACAGAAAGATGTTCCACAGCACATTATTCATACTTTCCCTTTCTTTTTATGCCTGTTTTTATAGCTGGACACTACACTAATCTGTTCAAGCCCTTGACTCCAGTGGATATCAAGGGAAGGTTTCGTAACTTCTCATTTTCCCCCCCTCCTAGTTCAGACCAGCTGCCCATAATGACACAATCAAAGCTATTCCTAACTACAGATTGTTAATGCATCTATAGATGGCAATGGGGGAAAAAATTTACAGTCAGGATTTCCAAGCTTCCATTCATAGCATTTACCAAGCCTTTATTCTTTAAGACAATTAAAGAATTTAAAAAACTTGAATTAGATTAAAAAGAAACCTGTTAATCAGCACACACTTATTTTATGTGTATTTCTTTTAAGGTCTAATGTCTATAATCAGGCAGAAGCATCTTTATACTCCTTGAGCATGTTTGAGATGTTATCCAGTGCAAAGGAGGATAGGTCAGGATGGGGTTGCAAGGTTAAAGGGCTGCCTTAAAAAACAAACATACAACTCAGTAAAAATCTTGTAGATATCACAAAGACATATGGATCTCAGCAGACAATTTATATGATTCTATTTACTAACTCATTGTAACTACGTATCATTAAGGTCTGGATTAACTTTGTGAATTGCTCTTGCAGTTCACATAGAGGTTTACATGCACAAACCTTCAGAAAGACAAACAGATCGACTATCAGTCCAATCAGAAGTGAGAAGTGAGGAATGCAGGGTGTAATTTATGTATCACCTCTCCGTGTGAGCAAAGCATGCAGTGGTCACACCCTGGAGTGCCGCTGATGAATAAACCATTTGCCTCTGGGGCCACTGAGGAAACGCTGTCACAGGCCATTATAGGGTTCGCCAGCAAGGACAAACTAGGGTCTGTGATTCCACTGTTCATGCTTGCTCCTACATCTCCATCCAGGTCAGGAAGTCTCTCAGAAGTGCCTCTCTTTTATTTTCTACAGCACGTCTGTCTATAGCTTTGGCAGCATCAGAATCCCACGGCAATAAAGTTGTATACCAACTACAGTTAATTGGGTGAGGGTTGGGCCAGTGCTGGACCAGCTAAGGGCCAGCAGTCAGGCCCAAATCCAAAATAGATCCTTTCATGTCTCTGCCCCTTAAATTTTCTACATTTTTCCTTACCTCAGTTGGACAAACAGCTTTAAACTTTAAACGAAATTGTGGGTACAGTAAGAAGTACACTACTTATTTTAAGCTCTTGTTCGGAGACATGAAAATGTGCAAAACAGTTTATCCATTTTTGTACTTATTTTTCACAAAGGAAGTAATATGAGAAAGAAGGCTGTAAAGAATCTCATTTCTAGGGGAGTGACCCAGCCGAAAACTCTTCTCTATCAGGCTCCAAATGGGAAGGTGATTAAAATGATATACTAACTCGTAAAAGCTTCTGAAATGTTAAAAGTGTCCAGCCACCCTGCAGTAAGAGTAAAAGGAGTATCTTCCCAAAGGCTCCTAAAAAGGGACAGAAAAACTGCTTCATAAGACATTGGTATGAGCTTTTATCTCTGCCGAGGGGATAGGGTGGTTTACAGGGGGTTGTTGATATACGTGTAAAAAAAGTACTTCACTTTGGTTTGATAAATGTTAGTACGGATCGTCTTTGGAAAGCTGGCCCTGGATCTGTCTTCTGTGTCTTCGTCAAGGAATTTGGGAAACCGCATCTAAGCAAGTCATTCATTGCCAGTCAACTCCGCAATTCCTCCTCACCTGTGATGCGGTTGCTCCGTTCGGCAAGTATTCCGTTCCGAGAAGCCCAGATTCTTAACCGGAGTGGGAAGAATGATGCTCTACCTTTATGAAAATGCCATCTATGACCTGAATGTCTGGAAGATGAGGATTGTTAGCATAGCACACATACTTTACACTAATGCCATTAAACACATTTATCAGCTAAGCAATGCTATGTTAGGCTAAGTCAGGCTATGCATGGTAATTGCATCCTCTGTAATCGAGTCCTTGGCAGGCAATGCACTGCTCTTTAAGTCTAAGCAGACGTCTGAGGCCAGTGTAATTGCTGGCAATTGCAACACCACACAGAGGACGGTGAGGAGGGGGAAGAGAGAGAGAGGGAGCGAGTGAGGAAATGAGGAGTCCTCACCTCAGCAGCTCCTGTTGTTGCTGGAATGTTGGGCTTGGTGCAAGGGCTGCCAGCACTGCTATGCAGGTCAGATGGAAGGAGAGGGAGGGAGAAACCTGGGTAGATCCAGGGTTCCTTCCCTCAAAATTATTTTCCACTCTCTGCCTTTTTCTGTGTCCCTTTCAAAGTAGAGTCAACAAAGCTTTATTGCTATGCGTGTATTAACCGCATATAAAGCCAAGCCACTCAAGAAAAAGCACAAACCTATGACATAAGTGAAAAAGTTAAATGATGGGGATTTTGGACAAATAAAGTTTGGATATAGTAGCGATGTGCATCTAAAACAATACATCTTTTCATTTTCATACAGTTTTGTGCTTGACCACAAATAGTTTTTTGATTGCTTAGTCTGTACTTGGTCAAGATTTGTCTTGTCCTGGTATTTCAAGTTGTAATGAGATACTTCTACAATTAATCTTCTCATTATAGGCTCCAGCTGAACTTGAAATTGCTTTGGTTTAAACTGCTTTGGTTTCACTTCCCAGTGGTCCATGTGCTTCTAGTTAGTTATCTGGTTGATATTTGTCCCTGTAATTCATCTGAAGTTCTAGTTGGAGTTGTTCTTCCTTATGCTTTTAACTGTTGGGCATCTAAGCTATTTGAATGTTTTTGAATTTAATATATAGGTCTAGATATAAAAAAGTTATTTTTAAATGAAATTACTTGTGTTTGGGGTTAGAAGGCACTATTTCTTGTAAAATTGTTAAATGTAAAAAGTTGATCTACATTGGCACTTTGTAAATGGTCATTTATTTAGGATGCTTTCACTGGTTACTGCTCATTTTTATCACATTTTGAGTTTATGACTCCTTCGGAGGTCAGGGAAATGGACAGATTTCAAACCCCAAATTAATCAGCATCCTAGCAGTGCTATTTTTAAGCATATAATTTTTTTATGTCATTGGGGCCATTAGCGTTTTAAGAATTTAAAGATGTTTTGTGACAGCTCCTGATGGGTAATGGGAAGTTGACTGGGTTCTGGCTGCTCTTACAGAGTATTCTCAGCAGCTGTAGTTGTTGTTTGATGTGGTTATGGTTAGAATTTAGGTCTTTCGTGGGATCTGTTTAAAATGGTTTTCAATTGCCTTTTTAAGATATCATCATTTTGTATCAGAAGTCTTTTGGTGTGTTTATAACCCAACATAGCTTTTCTTACTAGCGTTACCAGTAGGACTTCTATAGTCAACCAGCTCCATAATAAAGAATAATCAACAAGCTTAAACCATGGGAAAAACCATGTCTTTTTTAATATACAGCTGATGGGTGAAGGTCTTCTCCGTTTCACTCTCCCTTTCAGTGTGACCATCTGTTCTTAGAGGTTCTGGTTTTCTTCTAGAACTTTTTTTAGGACTTCTTTGAGTATTTTGTTGACAGAGTTGGTCTCCCTATATAATAAGGTTGCATGGTATACTGACACTAAGTAAGGACTGTACTTGCACCAACTTGTTGGCATTGATCCAACCATACTCTTAATCTTTGATCTGCTGGACAGAAGTGAAGGTGGTGAAAAGTTTAGTCTTGGAAGAAGATCAGATTACCTTTCATTCTTTTCCCATTTATGTATATAGTGTGCAAACTGAATATCTGGATTTGCTATTACATATCCTTTATGCCTACTTGCTCTTACTGGAAACTCAAGTTCCTGGAATTATGCTTAGTCCATGGTCTCAGAGGCAAATTGTTCATTTCATGAGAGTATTTCAATGCATAGTTAAATAAAACTAGGCCTAACTAAAGTCCATAAAATACAGATTTTTACTGTTTGTAGATGTATATACTTTGGATTAATGTCAAAATGCTAAAACCAACAATTCCCTGTCCTACGTGTTTTCTTGTTAAATATCAACACGTCACATTGCCGGAATTAAAATTACGCAAACGGAAATCACATTGGCCTTACGACTAATTAGTCAACTAGTCATTCAGGCAACCCACTGATGAGTTAATTTCAAGTTTGAAGTCTATTATAGTTCTTTAATAAGCTACAATCAAAACTTCCTTGGGAGACTAGCCCTTAGGGCCGGCCTTGTTTATGTCTGTATGGGGTCTTGAGCTTTTGGACGTGTGACCTCAGACTGTCACAAAGGTTTCTGAGTCCATTCAGAATGGACTTTGTACTTAACTAGAGGGCAGAAACGATGTGACATGAACTCCAAAGGTGTTCCTTCAAAATAAATAAATAAAAGTTGGTAGGGAGTGAAAGAGTAAACAAGGAAAGAGAAAGAAAAGGGACACATTACATGTAGTAAATAAAACAGACAGAGGGGAAACAAAGCGGCCTAAGATTCACAGCTACTTAGGGAGGTAAGAAATGGGAGGTTGAGGGAGATAGAGAAAAACAGCTATGCCATTGGGTCTAATAAAACTGTGTCTGTTATTGCAGGTTTCTAAGCACTAGGTGCTTTTACAAGAGAATAAAGACTCACAAAAATCCAGTCAAAAAGAAGGATCATGTTGACCGATATTGGTTACTATCCATCCAGCTTTGACTTAACGCTGCTCAAAATCCATGAAATGACATTGGGAACAATATAATAGTTTCTTAATATTAAAGGATTATCTATTTGTCTATTGCAATCAGACCAGCATCACAATGTCACTAATGAAAACAGAAATCAGTGACCAGTCAATCAATATCATTTTGTATAATCCTAAAATTAAACCACGAAGGCTTGGCACTACAAAAGCGACATTGTTTGAAAACAGCTGAGCCACAGTCATGCTAAGGAAAGAAATGGTAGTTATGTTAATAGCGTAACTACTTTTAGTTAGTTTCTCCCAAGCACTGGCACACAGACACTACACACACACTCAATCAAAGAGACCAGACTTTAATAAGCATGCCCAGTGGGCAGCTGGCACAGCGAAGGACAGCTATTTTTAGACCGAGTACAGATTAAAAGTGGAATTTACTTCATCCTTGTAAAGTGAGTCTTCTTTCTTTTCCTCATTCACCCTCTGTCTGTTTCTGACTTTGCGATCAGGGCCTCTGTGGTGATTCTCACGTTTCCCTTTCTCGCTCTGTCTCTCATCCGCTTTCCATATTTTCCACACATTCCTCTTTTCCTCCCTCTCTCTCCTTACTCAGCCCCTTTAAATCTGATGTAATGCTTACCCCCAGATACCCTCATACTTTGCTCAGAGCGGACCAGCTGCCAGGACCCCTGCTTGCATCTGTTGAGTGAGCCGTATCCCTTCTTCGTCACTCATATCACGAATGACCAAGAAAAAAAATCAGCTGGGCGAATATGCATAAGTAGATTTTGACATTTTCTGAGGAAATTGTGAGCGCTGCTTGGGCTGAGCCGTGAGTTTCTATTCTATTGTGGATTCTATATCAAAGATAAAAATATAATTGCACATTAAATGCTACAGAATAGTATACTTTGTATTTGTGCAAGCTGAGATTGTAGACACATTTACACACACACACGCAGCACTGCTGCCATCATCTCACAAAACTCATGTCCCAGGTGCTGCAATGGGGGAAGCATGCTCCCTTGCTTTTTACAGGGCTTTTTCGCCTTGACCCGTGCCGCTTTATTGGGATACAGACTGCAGCTACTGTAGCAGCGCTTACTGGTTCAGGCCAGAGCCCGAGCGAGCCGACCCTATGATTCACAACCGCCAACGATAACCTGCCAATCACAATCAACCTCTACAGGAAAAGTAGGGGTCGAAACTCAATGCAAATAATTGAAAGCACATGTTGTCTCTTTTTTTTTTTTTTTACCACTGCAATTATTTGGGAATGAGCCGCAATATTTTGCTGAGTGCAACACACAGAGCGCCTGCTCCCCAGGAGAGAGTGGAAAACTCCGCCTCAGCAGTACCGGTGAATATCTCTTATAATGATAGGGGCAGGATTAAGCAGACGACTGCTAGTATGTTATTTAATAATCAGAGGGAGGATAGAGTCAGGGGCGTAACAGCCATTATAAAAGTCCCCCCTCACATTTTGAGAGATAATCATTACAGCTCAGTTTTGGTTTGTTGCAGTGCAAATAATAAACTTTAAACCAAGTATCTCAGTATTAAAGAATAGCACCATCCATCACAACTGTAATGATAAAGGCACAGAGAAACGGTATCAGTGTAATCATTTTCAGAACTATTTTTTCAAGCTGATGAACGATACAAACATTGACTGCCAATCAGAATCCACCCTGTTCTCACCAGCTCAAGAATTTAAAGCTGCAGATGCATGTGCACTTAGAATAAACAGACGCTATCGTTCACCGGTGTGGATGCTTATCTTTATCATTATTGTGCTTAGTGTGAACGGGCCTTTAGACTCAACAGTTGATTGAATAAACATCAATAAGCGATAATTTTAATGCCAACTTAATACTAGGGGAAATGCCATCTAAATAATATTAATGTGCCATACTAAGAAGACTTGGTATGGGTTCCTGAAGCAAGTTGTAAAGGAACTACCGAGCATCACTGGAGCAACATAATAAGACCTTTTTCTATGACTTTTTAGCTGTTTAAAAGCACTTATGTAGTTGGCATACCTGGAGCTCTGTTTCCCACATAACGTATGCAAGCATTCTGTTTTACAGTGAATATCTCAATGCGATACTGTACATTAAAGATATATAGTGTGTAAAATAACCTAATTTCTTGCATATAGAGGTCAACAAATATGCTAATGATGTTTTTAATGAAATTGCTTTATAGCAACTATACATATTCCATTCCTAAGACCCCATAAAAGGCCCCAAAAAATGGCAAATCCATAAATGGTCATCTCACCAATCTGTCCCATCTCCGGGAACAGCCACAGGCGAACACACTCCACGCACATGGACACCCACATACACAACATTGTGGGACGGCCACAATCGTCATCTTGTCACTTTGGACTGTCAAAAGACCAAAGCTTAGATTGATGTCAAATCCGATGTTGCGGGTTCACAAATTAAAGGGTTTATTCTGTGGCAGAAGCCTCTCGACAGCTATTAAGTTTTCATACCAACATCACGTGATGGGGACGTTTTGATGCCCATGTGTGTCCGTAAGCATCTCAGTCTTTTATCCTGAGCCATCTGGGTTGAGAAATCACAGATGGTTTGTATAACAAAGGCTTTTCCCCTCATATCCTTGGTTATTCAGAGCCACACATTTGAAAGGAAATCAGATCTACAGGGATTGGACATTAAAAGGTCTTGTGTCTATTCAGCTTAGCCAAGAGCCAATTTGAAATCAGATACAGTTTTTTTGCTCGTAGTAATGAAGATGGTGATAAACGTCAAAGATTTTTATTACAGATCACAAGACTATACAAGACTACACAAAACTAGACCTGAAAACTAGAACTGACCATAGAGGAAGAGTTTATGCTACCGTCCACAATATTGCACCTTGCATAAAAAGCAGGGAATGTAAAATTTAACTGAGTAACTACGCATACAAATAATCATTGTATTTGCAAAGAGTATGTTTCGAACCCAACTGCAAGAGAGCTATAATCACCTTCAAAGCGTGCCTATCCCTGTTTATCCTTATTAAAAATAAAAGTAAATGCATGCAAGTCAGGTACTATAGATAAGGTTTGCATGACATAAAGTTGTGTTTGTTTTTCTTCCCTATTGCGATGTATATCCCAGTGAAACAACTTGTAGGGTGTGGGGGAAAATGTAGGGTGGGACTTGTTTTTGTCCAGCAGGAATTTATTGGAATGTTGGATCTTTGTTGTTTGCTAATTATTGCAATCTTATGTGAGTGACAGGTAGCTGGAGGGAAGGGATTATTGTCCCACCTTCACGTAGTGCACACATTCTCAGACTCAGAGATGTTGCTGCAAAAGGTAAGGGAAAGATATGATTACTGGGGCATATTAATAAGTTGTGCAAGGATAAATAATTAGAGGAAGGAGAGTTCCACTTCCTTATCAAGATTATACTGACTCAAAGTTGACATTCAAAGATTGCTAGGGATACTAGGGCTACATATTAAAAAAGAAACCACCAATTTCCATAAACCAATTGATTTTTAACGATCATCTGCCGCAACCTGTGTTTATATTCCATTTCTTTGTATTATTTCTTTGTCATGCACTGCTTTGTGCTATGAGACAAAGTGTATTAACTTGTCAGATGTCCCCTTAAAATGGTGGCTCTGAATTGTCAAAACACTTCTCTAAATGCTTGCTATGCATAAAAGTGAACCTGATATGACTGTTTTGGAGGCAGTGTGACTCACTCAACGTGTAGTCAAATCTATTTCTTAACATGCACACATTTCAGATGAGAATTTCAGACTGTTGCGCTGCAGGCGTCCCAGGTTTGAGTCCCGACACTCGGACCTTTCCCAATCCCACCCCTTCTTTCTCCCATCTCGCTTCCTGTCAGTTATCTCTCCTATCGTAATAAAAGGCGAAAATGCCAGAAATAAATCTTTAAAAAAAAGACTGAGCAAGTCAAAGAGGAGTGAAAAAAATCACACTCCATGACCTCATGACCTGGCCAGCCAACCTAAAGGCACTCCATATACTTTATGCAGGCTTTTCCAAGAAAGAACCTGTTAGCACCTGTCATAAAAGCATCTATGTGTTCTCCAAATGCTTGCATGCCCTATATTGCAGAGGGTGGAAGGTAAGTGTGCATAACACATATTAGCCTGAGGGTAAAGGAGAAAGTGACCCATGAGGCCAACACTCCCTCACTCTGCTGTTAACCTTCCCTTTTACAATTTCACCCCTCCCTCCCTTGGTATTCTGCTCATTAAACCTGTCAGCTTTGTCCCTCTCCTTCGTTTTGTCCCACCACCTGTTCCTTCTTTTCTACACCTGCAGTGTCATAAAAACAGCTATGTAAACTCGTTTTCGTTCCATGCCTTTTTCTTCTAGCTTGCACACAGCTGGAGTGTCTCCAGTCGCATCTTCATGTCATCAATGTCCTTAACACGTTCCAGATCCCGTATCTGTTCCACCCATTGGGCGGCAAATGTTGTCGGCCAGTAACTGTTCCTCGAGTGGTTCCTTGGTGGCTTCCAAATCCAAATCCCCCATCGAGCCCCCATCCAGATTTCAGGATGTTTTGTACTAATTGGAGACATTTGTTTGCTAGAAATGTAATAGTTTAAATATGTCAATATGTCACGTAACTCACATGGTAAGAAATGAAACCTCTAGCCATTGTATTAAAAATATGCAATGAAGCCAGAACAAGCTATTTGTGCACCACTAGAGGGCCGAACCTTAATCGAACAACAACCTCCATTTGTTGAACTGCAGAGACTAGTCACAACTTTCAAGAAGCGGCTGAAGGCATACCTCTTCTGCAAACGTTTAACCATTTTCTTCTTTTCTTCTCTTTTCTTCTCTGGCTTGCTTCCTAATAAACCTGGCATTGTTTACTACGCTCCTGCTTTTAAGCATCTCTGAACGC